>JAADVY010000118.1:0-29240 GCA_023336035.1 Pythium plurisporium
GGGTTCAACGACTGAACTCTCTCCGGCTATTTGCCGTGGAGTGACGCTCACGTGCAGAAGAGGGGCGGGGCACTCAAGCGAGGGAATGGCAGCCTTCACCTGACGACCTGCGAGAGGCAGTCGAATATGTGGCGTCCCCCAAGGCGAGAGACCAGAGAGGGAGAAACAGGACGGTCGTCGGTATTGGCAGGTGGAGTCGACGCGTACCCGGTAGTAACGGTGGTGAGTGTCCGAGTCGCTACCGATGATAACACGATCCAACACAAGCTCCATAGAACGATGTCAAAAACACCGGATCTCTCCGAATGAAGCCATGTTTGGTTCCATGCAATTCTCAGGATGGTGGTACTGTATCCATGCGGTGCGTTCGTACCTTTGTCAACGATGGGAGGCATTGCAGTGATCCATCGATGCGAGCAGACAACACGCCTCAACGGTAGCGCTCGCGGAAGAGGTTGTGGCGTTGCTTGGCGCCGTGCCCGGCCGAGTATTCCATGTACTTGGTGCCGTCCGCGCCCGAGAGCGCGCCGAGTGACGACGTCTTCTTCTTCTTGCGGCCAACGCCCGCGAGCTCGAGACGCGAGAGATCTTCGTCGTCGCGGATCGCCGCGTTCTCGTCCTTGGCCGCGCTCTCCACGTCCGCACTCAGCACTTCGTTCAGCAACGCGCGCTGCGCCTCCTTCTTGGTGAACACTCCCTGGAACGTGTCCTTGTCGTACAGATCCGTCACGACCTTGAACGTGTAGCCCTGATCCACTAGGTACTGTTGCCGCTTGTTCGAGTAGTACATCTCGTTCGTATCCGTCGAGATGAGCGTATAAAAAAAGGCGTTGAACCCGCCTGTCGCATTGGCCTTTGGACGCAAGATACGGCCCAGTCGTTGCGCTTCTTGGCGACGAGAACCGAAATGGGACGACACCTGGATGATCACATTCGCCTCGGGCAAGTCGATCGATGTGTCACCGACCTTGGAAATACAGATCACGTTCACGAGTGGTGAGTTGCGGAACGACTGCAGCAGGCGCATGCGCTCGCGCTCGCCTGTTCCACCGTAAATGTAACCCTTGTTCAGCTTGGTCGCGTACAGCCGCAGTGCAAACACATCGTCCGAGAACAACAGGATCTTGTCTCCACGCTTCTCGTGGTACTGAATCAAAAACTCGGCCGCTGTGAATTTATTCGGATTGGCCACGTACAGCAGTGCACGTCGACGTGCATTCTTGGTCTCACGCAAATATTCGCGATAGAACTCAGCCGCCATGGGGCACCATACTTCCACACATGAGACGTTCGCCAAGAAGCCACTCTGCGTGAGATCCATCCAGTTGGCTTCGTAGAGCTTGGGGCCGATGAGAAAGTTAAGATCACCAATAAGGTCATCTTCTCGCACGAGCGTCGCAGTCAGACCGAGCTTGCAGTGACACGCGATCGAACCGATGACTTTGCGGAACATCTTGGCCGGCACAACGTGGACTTCATCAAGCAAAATGCAGCCCCACTCACGGCTCTGAATGAGCTGCATGACTTCTTCTGACGCACGCGCACGTTTGCCACCGAATGCCACCATCGTGTAGGTCGTGACAATCACACCTGAATCCGGGTCGATGAAATCTTTGGCAACAGACGTAAAGCGAGCAATCTTCTTCTCTGGAATGTTTGTCCACATCTTGAACTGCGCGGTCCACTGCTCCACAGACACAGCCGATGTGCACAGACACAAACACGATTTCTTGATCGTCGACGCTGCTGTAACTCCGGTGAGTGTCTTGCCGGCACCACACGGCAGCACGATAATCCCCGATCGAGCACGGCCGTTGCCAAACATCTTACTCAGCGACTTCTCTTGGTATTCACGAATGCGGGTCGTCGGTTTGAGGTCCATTTCAATATCTGGGATCGTCTTGTCATTGCGGAAGTCGTACTCTTCCATGAGCGGGTAGTCCATGTCCAAACACGCGCGCTTCACTTGCTCGACCATGGTCTTGCGGATCCGGAACGACACCGTGCGGACAGTCTTGCGCATGTCGATCGGGCCGTTTCCGCCGGCTGCCTGCACGTGTTCTTCACTCTGGTCGTAATCCTCATTCAGCAGCTTTTGGTACTGCAAGTTAGCTTGGTCTTCAGCAGAGACATCGGACTGGATGAATTCGTCGTTTCCTGGTGCCTGCGACGGCGCGGCGGGTGCGCCGTTGTCGCCTGCAGCCGCTGGCGCGTCCTTGACACGGGCCGCGCGGATGTCGTCGTGTTCGAGCAGCTTACGAAGCACTTCGGGGTACAGGCTCTCGACGTAGAACTCGTTGTGGTGGAGCACGAGCTTGGCCTTGCCGTAACTGAGCGTGCAGTCGCGAATGAACCCAATAATCACCTCGGGCAAGTGGTTCTTCGAGAGCCGTTCCAGGACTTTGACGATACTCTCGGTCTCAATCGAAACGGACACGGCAGCATACAGTGAGTAGGGCGTGAGCTTGTACTCGTGGAGAAACTCGGGCCGCGACACGGGCTCCGAGATCGCGACCAGGAAATCGTAGGCCTGCTTGTAGATGGGCGAGAAGGCCTCGAGGAAGATGCGCCCGTTGGGGCAGACCCAGACCGGTCGCGACTCGTGGTCTTTCTTCATGTTGAGCGTGGAAAAGTCAAAATAGCCAGCGCTTTCGTCGCCGCCCGACGCGCCCTGCGCCACTTCGTTGAGCTTGAGCAGGCGGTTCTGGATGCGGCGCGAGAGATTGCTCGAGGCGCCGACGGCGTCCATGGAGGCCACGCCCGCCGCCTCGTCCTCCTCCATGTACTCGAGCAGGTCCTCACCGATGGAGCCACCATAGTCCTCCGCCAGCGACTTGCGCTTGAGCTTCTTCTGCTGCGCACCCTTGGAGCTCATGTTAGCCGAGTTCCGATCTTCCCATAGATGGGAATGGACGAGCAACCCACACACCTCCGCTATAAGATATGACATCACAAAAGGCAGGAACCTTCACTTTTTGTGGTACCTAAAGAATGTTATATGATCGTATATCAAAGGTTTAGGTTTATTTCCTTGCCTAGGTGTAAAACCGTTTTCCGTGAAGATGCCCCTCTCGGTTCAAACGCTTGAAAACCTCGGCTTGGAAATCAGAGACCGCTCGCGGGGGTAAGCGCCACGATGGAGGACGCAGCGGAGCGGAGTCTGCTGCTCTGGGTACGAGAAGTCCCCTCTCGTAACATGTGCCGTGAAGTGCCGCGCGTGCTCATGTCGTTTTTGTTGCTGGGGGCGGCGTAGATCCAGAGCTTTGAAGACAAAGTCGACGGCTACAATGGGCCACCCGTGTACACACTCGAAGATCTCTCGGACGGCGTCTTCCTCGCCTACGTCATGCATCACATGTACGTAGATCGATTATCCGATTGGATACGGAGTGGGAATGCTGATGGTGTTGGATTGCTTGCATTAGTGATCCCGAGTACATGAACGTGGAGCTCGTGAACGGAAATGCCGCCGGAAACTGGGCGCTCAAGGCCAGCAACCTGAAGGCGCTACTACGCGCTGTTGAGCTGTACTACCATGACGAACTCGGCCAGCTCTGCGAGGCACAGGACCTGATTGACGCGACGCGGATCGCGAAGAACGAAGATCCAAAGGAGATCTGTCGGCTGGTGGAATTACTGCTGGGTTGTGCCGTGCAGTGTCCCAACAAGTCCGATTACATCCACCCGATCATGCAGATGGACGCGTCCGAGCAGGCGAGTATGATGCACACCATCGAAGAGCTCATGCATCGCTTCCAATTGACGTCGCCGCAAATCCAAGGTCGCAACTCGCTTGGATTTATCAATCACGAGGGCGAGTCCAATGAAAGTCTGCAGCTGCAGCTCACTCAAGCGCTCGAGAAGGCTTCCCAGATGGAGCTACGATTTTTGGACATGGAACGCGAGAAGCGGGAGCTGACGGAACGAATCGAGAACTTGATGTCAGAGAAGGAGTCGCTTGCGACCAAACATACAGCGCTGCAAGAAGAGCGTGACAAGCTCGTCGGTGAACGCCAGAGTACTCTCACTCGTGATAACAAGAAGATCCAGCAGATTGTCGAAGGCGAAATCCACGCATTGACAGTGCAGCTGGAAGAGAAGAACGAAGAACTGAACCGCATCAAGCGTGAATCGACCGAGCGGATGATGGTACTGGAGAACGAAGTGCGCCGACAAGCCGATGAGCTCGACATTTCGCGGTCCAAGATTGCTCAGCTCGGCAAATTGGAAGCAAGCGTGGCCAAGTACAAGAAGAAACTCGAGGAAATGAACGCGCTGCGCACTCAGATCAAGGACTTGGAGGTGCAGTATTCCAGCAACCTCGACAAGACGATGGATTTGGAAAGCACTGTCAAGACTATTCCTGCGCTAAAGGCGCTAGTCGAGAAGTACAAGAACCAAGTGGTGGAGCTGGAAACCGCACACCTGGAGGCGACATCGAATGTCCAGATCAAGGAGCAAAAAATTCGTCGTCTTCAAGAAGAGCTCGATAGTGCTATCGGTGGAAAGGAGTTCTTGGAGAATCAGGTTGAAGAACTCCGCAGTCAAATCGCACGGGTCCATAATGGTCGTGACGATGAGGATGGTGATGAGTTTGGTGGTCCGACAGACGGGGAGCTCTCACGTACGGGTAGTGGTAACCGTGGCACCTTGGGTCGTGAAGGTAGCCTGTCCGTAGACTCCTTGAGCAGCACCGGTAGCCTCGGAGGTGGACGTTACAGCGCGGCTGATCTGCTAGGGACAGATTCCGTTGCGACACTGCGAGAGCGCATTGTTCGTTTGGAACGTGAGAACGCTGAACTCAAGCGCGGGGCTGATCATGGGGAACACTCGCCGTTGGCGAACGAGCTCGATATGGCTATGAAAGCAAAGGAATCGCTTCAGGCGACCGTGTTCGAGCTTAAGCGTCAGAACGACGAGCTTTTTGAGGAACTCGAGGCAGCGAGACAGCGGGTATCGGAGGGAGGTTCGAAGAATGCTTCGCAGGTGGTTGGCTCTGGGGATGCATCGTCTTCTCACACCTCAACTAAGGCTTCACCTGGA
The DNA here is from genome assembly GCA_023336035.1 of Pythium plurisporium. Taxonomy (NCBI): domain Eukaryota; phylum Oomycota; class Peronosporomycetes; order Pythiales; family Pythiaceae; genus Pythium; species Pythium plurisporium. The sequence continues at coordinate 5,044 of JAADVY010000118.1, forward strand.
AAGCCCTCAACTGACGAGTCGAAGATGTACGAGGAACGCATCTCAGAGCTGGTACGGTCCTGGGAGTTGATGACTTTTCGTGTAGAGCTAACGTTGATATTCTTCTCCAGCTCACGCAGACCCAAGAGGCTGAAGAGAGTGTTGAGTCTTCTCGCGCCACTATTTCCGCCCTCACGGAAAAGCTGAAAGAGAAGGAATCCATGATCAACGAAGTGACGGAGCAGAAGTCCAAACTGGAGACGTACACGAAGAAAACGCTCCATGCCGTGCAGACTAAGTACATGGTGGCAGTTAGCTCCCACCGCAACCAGCTGAACGAGAAGCAAGAAATGATCGACTTTCTCGAAAAGAAGATGAAAGAGACACGCGCGTCATACTCGCGGGAACAGGCACTCATGATGTCGGCTTTCTACGAGGTATGCTTTTATGTTTCTGGCTGTGTAATCCCTCCGCGAGTCTCACCATCATTGACGTCATTTAGATCGGGACCGAAATGCAGCGAAGAACGATGATGCCGCAGACGCCAGGACAAGGTCCTCAGCCTGCTGCGTGGCTGGCTAGCAAGCGGACGGAGGAGCGCGCAAAGAGGCGTCAGATCTAGTTCAATTGAGCGTTCGGTGTTGCTGACGGCGTGCTCGACTGCAAACCGCTCAGTAGTAGGGCACAATAGGCTTTTTGGTGTGGATATGATGGATATGTGTATTCTTCTCGTCGCACTCGTCTGTTGCCTGCCTGGGTTAGTCAACAACGCTTACTCCCAGGTTCACAAGAGCGCGAGTAGCCTGTTGGCATATTCTATCGTTTGGAGATCGCACAAGGCTCTGGAGGGCGTCCACTCCACCCAGATCAATGATAAGCTGCTTGTTCTCAGCTGCGCACACACACTTTCAGGTCAATCCTGTGCTTGCATTTGTAGCAATGGAAAGTTCCACGTACGGTTCACGGAGAGGTTACGCAGTGCACGCGCGACTTGCGACTGCAACTCGACCGATTCAGACCGAGCGCTGTTGATGATAGGCTTGAGGCCGCCTTCACGAGCAATTTCAACTTCGTTTGCGTCTGTGACCATCATCGCTGAGTGCGTGGTCTACAAGAGAGAAGAGCACCGTTCTCATCTACGTACCATTCACAGCCAGGTTCGCCAGAGCGGCGATGGCTTCGACGGCGACACCGATGTGCTTGGAGCTGGCGAGCGCGATCAGAGGACGGATACCGCCCGCCTTTGCGATCCTCTCCTTATTGTCCACTGCGAAGCCGTATAGACTAGTTAGAGTCTACTCTGAGCAGACAACTCACGAGCCCGCGAATAAAGATTGCTCACCATTGACGCCCAGATTGGCGAGCGCCTTGGCAGCCTGGCGTTGCACATGCTCATTGGAACTCTCCAAGAGATCAATCAGCATATCCACGCCGCCCTCGGTCGCCATCTTAGTCTGGTTGTCAGCTGTCGAATCAGAGATCTCAGGTTAGACACTGCTCGGGGAGGACGACAGTGCAACACGGCAGGCGTACAGTTGACTGAGAGATTTGCCAGGGCATGGGCTGCGAGCCGCTGCACCTCGGTGTCCTTGGATTTGGTCAAGGGCAACAACAGCTGCAGCCCGTCGAGCTCCACGATCTGCACCTGTCGGTCAGCTAGAAAACGCGTCAGTACACGTCGGTCGCCCACTACCAATCGCACTGCACGCACGCTTGACGGCCTCGTTTGCGAGCTTCTCCGCGACCTCGCGCTGCAGCGCCGTGTCGGCCGACTTGGCGTACACGATCAGCCGCTGCAGGTTCACGCGCAGCGCCTCTGTAAACGTCTCTTCTACTCCACCACGACACACACACACATAATCAGCCACGCGCCTCCCTCCTCCAGTCATGGACGCTCCGTACCATCGGCGTCGTCGAACGTGAACTCGCCCTTGCTGCCCTTGGCGCTCGCGTTGCCCATCGCGTCTCACGTTGCTTCCTCCCGTGGGCGTCCCCTCTCTCGCTCCCTCTCTCTCTTCGTGCCCCGACCGACGGCGACGCTTTGCAGTTACTCATGTGGGCCACACAAATGGATACTCTTGATGTTGACCACACCACAATAGGAACTTTTACAGGGGTACAGTATTCCCCATTGTGGTCCCGCCCCAAGAACGCGACGATGACCGACTACCGTGTGTTCCCCGAGGCGTACGTCAAGGTGCTGCTCCACGCGGCCAAGCACCCGGCGCTTTCGTGCAGCGGTCTGCTCGTCGGCGAGGAGTCGGGCGCGGTCTTTGAGATCGTGGACGCCGTGCCGCTTTTCCACCACGAGGCGCCGCTCGCGCCGCTCACGGAAGTCGCGTGCTCGCTCGTGGACGCGTGGTGCCAGTCGCAGAAGCGCAAGATCGTGGGCTTTTACTACGCGAGCGGCGTCGGACTCGAGCCTGCGCCGTCGCTCAGCTACTCGGCCGAGAAGATCGCGGCCCAGGTCGAAGCCAACTGCTCACGCGCGTGTGTGTTGGTGGTACGTTGAAACGGAGGATCTCGGGGCGTCGGGAGCGGTTTCCTGATGAGCATGGTCGTGTAGGTGGAGAACGCGCAGCTGCACAGCGAGTCCAAGACGGGTGTGCAGCTGCTGCTCAAGGACGTCAAGCGCGGCTGGACGCGCGTGGAGAACCGCCTCCACCTCACGGAAGAATCGAGCGGCGACCACTCGCCCGTCAAGCTCTTGACGCGTGCGCTGCAGCAGAACGTGCAGGACGAGATCGTCGATATGGACGACCACTTTGAGGACCCGTCGAAGGACTGGCGGAACCCGCAGCTGCACAAGCTGCTCAAGCTCAACCTTTAGGCGAGGACAGGAGGAGAGGAGAGGACCGGCACACGGAGGAGGGGACAGGATGGTTGGAATAGACGTGGCTCTGAGCTTGTGGGGGGTCTGCTGACGGCTTGTTTTCACCCCGTCATCATGTGTTTTCGCGCCGCTCATCACAGGATCACCAAGCAATCAACTCTACAGGGTCGGAATGAAACGTCCCAGGTGAGGAGTCGACAGGAAAAGTAATATTCTCAATTTAGACGGGAAAATGTGGATCTTCTAGAGGCGCTGACGCCAGGCACATGCAAGAGCTAGCGCTCGGCGTGAAGCAGTAAACAGCCAAGCGGCGTGCAAGTTCAGTCTCTTCTAGCCGAGAGAGGAGCGGCGGTCAGTGCCCACTAGCCAACCACTGCATCATGCGTCGTAAGGGCAGCTTCTCGTCCTTTTTCCCATCGGCACCCGTCGCGCCGGTGACGGTTAGCGAGCCCAAGTCTGTTCTGAGTGCGCCACTTGCGGCCTCGCGACTGTCCCTCTCTTTGCCGCAGTCCCCAACAACTCGCACGCGCAGTTACGAAGCCAGCCGTGCCTCGGATACGCACAGTGACCCTGGGATGGCCGATGCTAGCGCACTGGACCGTGCCGTGGCCGAGGTGCTCAGTCCGTCCGCCAGCAGCAGTCACATCGCGATTACACGGCGAGCATCGGCACGAAGCGTCGACGGTGACTCGATGCAGGGCGTCATGGTCATCCACACCAAGAAACCCAAGAAGAAGAAAAAGCTCTTCTCGCTCAACCGATCGTACTTCGTCGTGGCCGACGCGGCGCGGCCCGTACTCGAAGTGTTTACGAGCGAGAGCCGCAACGAGCGTGTGTATCTCTTCTCGCTTGCAGGCGCGGACGTCAACTTTGAAGCGGACGAAGTGAGTCACGCCGTGCGTGCCAACTGCTTCTGCCTCAACGTGCAGAGTTGGCGTAAGCGAGGCGTGGACTACCTGCGACCGCAGGGCTTCGTGTTCTATCACGAGGACCAGGCGTTGATGATGGCGTGGGTCAAGTGCATCCACGTTGCGATCCGCCGCGCGAATACGACCACCAAGATCCCCGCTACGGAGGAGTACGCATTCGGACTACGATGTCGACACTCCGATGCGTCAACCGTAGGCGCAGACGAGAGCGACGCCGCCGAGAGCGAGCGCGTGACCACCGGCGATACAGAACACGACGAGTCGGAGCGCGAGTCGGCTGCTACACCTACGACTGCGTCGCCATTTGTGGTACCATCGGCGATATCTGTGAATCCCCTGATGGAGACGACGTCTAAACCGATGGCAATCGCGTTAACGACCCCACCAAGATCGCCGCGACGACAGCGCAGTCAGAACAGGCGGCGTCACGTCGTCGATCCAATCTCGTGCGGGGACACCGCAGCAACAAAACCACCGCATTTCCCGCGATTGAACAACATGCTCGCGACAATGAAGAATACCAGTCACCAGCCACTCCATACATGGGCAGAGGAGAATAAGGTCGAGGCGCTGCAGCCGCCGTGCGCGGTCGGAGTTGACCATGCGTCCTCTACCTCGCCCACGACCTCCTCCACCAGGCCGAAAGCGTCGTTTTCACCTCCAAACCTCATGAGCAGTCTCCACATGCCACGTGTCAAGTCGTCGTCCTCGCGCCATGTTACGGGCATTGCATCGCCCACGGCTGCCGGTAAACGTCTATCGGATCCGTTACAGATCCGGAAGAAAGATGACACACTATTCAGTGGGTTTACTCCGTTCTTCTCTCCACGGGGCCCTCGCAGTGGCCCCAAGCACACGGACAAGGGGACTTCTGGAGGCAGTGATCGTAAGCCTACTGCTCCAATTCCCGACCGTGGCACAGTCCAACCTCTAGCGACGGAGAGTGAGCCTACTTCTTCATCTGCGGACGAGCGAACGCTTGAACGACGGATATCCAACCACTTGGCTCGGTTGGCATTTCTCTTGGTGGCTTTTGCCGGTGGAATCCTGCAGCTCTCGGCGTTCCTGCCAGTCGCTGCTGCTGGGGTCTTCGTCTATATCAACGACCAGCACGCCGACGCATTCGCAACAGCGGCGATCGCAGCAGTTTGGGTTTACGTCGCGAGCTCTGTACAGGCCTCCTTGGGTGTCTGCTCGATCCTGACAATCATGTACGGCTGGTCCTACGCCGACTTCCGCGGGGCACTCTGGCAACGGCGGCGGCGCATTGCCGACCGCCTGCGGATAGAAGAGAGTATCAACTTGGCGCATGTGCAGGTAAGTGATCAGCGCTACAATCCCGCAAGTGGCTTAACTCACACATGATGCAACAGTTCCCCGGTTGGGCCGTGAGACCGGACGTCGACCGCGTCGAGTGGCTCAACAAAGTGCTTGTCACGTATGTGTCCTCCGTATTAACGGGATTGCATGTCAAGCTGATTACGGTTGTTGCTGTGTGTCTGCAGTGCCTGGCCGTTCATGAAGGTCGCCATTCGCGTACGACTCTCGCGTGCTGCTACTCGAGGTCTTTGGATTGCTTACTTTTGCCATACTCTCTATCACAGAACTCGATTATGGACAACCTCAACCCCGTGCTCGAGTCGTCTCGACCTGCGTTCATGAGCTCGCTCTCGCTCGTGCGCGTAGACTTGGGCTCCCGTGTGCCCGTCATCACCGGCGTCAAGTTCGTCGCCGCCGACACGACGACCTCGGAGGTGACCCTCGACATCGACGTGCGCGTGCTAGGCGACGAGGCGCTCGCGGCTGAGCTGCGCATGGTCTCCTCGCTGGGTGCCGCCGCGCTTGTGTCGCTGCGGGACCTGCTCCTCGCTGGCACGCTGCGCGTCACACTCGCACCGCTCGCCACGTACTGGCCGTGCTTTAGTGCCATACGTCTCTGCTTTACCTCGTACGTTGTTTTGGGGAGCGATCGATCCCACTGGATCTAACCATTGGGGGTCCTTACTGGTAGGCGACCGCAAGTGGACTTTAGCCTCACGGCCGCCAAGATCAACCTCTCCAACGTGCCTTTCGCCTCCGAGTGGTGTGGGCGGCTTTTGCATCCCACGCACGCCCCTGTGTTTGAAATCTAACGCTCGGTGTTCGTAGGCTCCAGACCTTTCTCCACGATCTGCTTCTCGACTACTTTGTCTGGCCCAAGGTGCTCGACGTGCCGCTCTGGGAGGAGACCTCGGCCACCACTTCAACAACCTCTTGAAAACGAATACATGTTGCGTGCCGCCAACGTATATACGTTCTCGAATGTCCGGCACCCCTACCCCGTTGTGCTGCGTGTTGTCCCATCAACTGGCTGTAACCCAGTGTAACCCGTAGCTCCTCTTACGGGTCGAGGAGATCAGATCACCACCGAACGCCACGTCCATCGTCGGAACATGCTGCCGACTGCTGCTCGCCGCGCCGCGCGCGCGTTGCTGCCCCGCGCCTCGCGCGCCGCCTCTTCGCTCGTGAGCGTCTCGTCTCAGCGTCGAACGCCGCTCGTCGCGTCGGTCTCCGCGACGGCCTCGCTGCTGCGTGGTCCGTTCGCGGGCCGCTCGGGCGCGCAGCGCTCCATGTTCATCCAGACCGAGCCGACGCCCAACCCGCAGAGCCTCAAGTTTCTGCCCGGCCGCGAGGTGCTCGACGAGCGCTTTTCCACGGGTGTCGACTTCACGCCCGGCTCGGACGAGGTGCGCCGCTCGGGGCTCGCGAAGAAGCTCTTCCAGATCGACGGCGTCACGCGCGTGTTCTTCGGCAAGGATTTTGTCTCGGTCACCAAGCGCGAGGACGAGGACTGGGATGTACGTACAGTTGCAAAGTGGCGGCGGGTGGCGACATTGTGTGGATGGCTGATGTGTGGCGTTCGTGTTGCAGGCGCTTCGCTCGGAGATCTTTGCGACCATCATGGACTTTTACGCCTCGGGCGAGGTGGTCATGTCGGACGAGCCGATCGTGACGGTACGACCACGCGAAATCAAGCGCGCTTGCCATCCGCTCTAGCTAATCTCGCACGTTTTGCTCTGCGTAGGACACGACAATTCTCCCGGACGACGACGAGGTCGTGGCCATGATCAAGGAGCTGCTCGAGACACGCATCCGTCCGTCTGTGCAGGAGGACGGCGGCGACATCTTCTACAAGGGCTTTGAGGAAGAGACGGGCATCGTCAAGCTCCAGCTCGCCGGCTCGTGTGCGGGCTGCCCGAGCTCGTCGGTCACGCTCAAGAACGGCGTGGAGAACATGCTCAAGCACTACATCCCCGAGGTCCGCGGCATCGAGGAGGTGCAGGACGAGGAGCTCCTCGACCTGAACGCCAAGGAATTCAAGTCGTTCGAGGACAAGCTGCGCGCCGCCGGCGTCATGAGCGAGTAGGCGACGACTCGAGGGAATAGAGCGCCGCCCCCTTTCGTGCCTGGTGTTGTTGCCCATGCCTATGCTCATCTTTGTTCTCCCCTTCTCCCCCCACAGAGGTCTCGATGGCAGAATGTCACTAGTGCCATCTATTTGGAGCTCTTTCTCGGTCGGAACGGCGAGAAGGAACCGGTAGGTACGTGCCTGATAGTCTTGGGGTTTTCCCGAGCCGCCATGCGCATGTCGCTATTTATACCCCTCGCGCTTCGCTGAGTTGAAGGCGACACCAACAGCCCTCACCCATCGGCCCCCAGCATTCGCAACTAACGACACGGCCTCAGCCCCTGGCGATGGACTGTGCAGCCTGCTGCTAACGCGCGTCCCGTTCCCTCTTCCTCTCGGTCCGTCTCCCAGCTCACGACGGCCATGCACACCCCAAGCGCTGTCGCCGCGAGGTACGGTTCTCCATCCTACTGTGTCTTAACGGCCAGGGCCAGGGGTTCCCACGACTAAGCTTGAGTGGACGCTACTGTGTTGATGTTCGCCGCAGGCCTCTCCCCAAGCGCACGCGGTCGACCGCCGGGCTCGAAGAGATCGACGCGTGGCTCGGACAGATCACGAACAGCAGCACGACCACGACCACCAGTACTGCGACCTCATCGGCCGCCGTCGTTCGGGACGCTCGCTCGACCCATGGAGCGAGCCGTAAGCGCCACCACAGTCTGCCCACCACGAGCCTCGCCGGCAGTCTTCAGTCACTTCCGTCGGGCAGTGAGCACCCGAAATCACACGGCAAATCGTCTGCGTCGATGGCTGGACGGCGCCCGGAACTCGCGCTGTTCGCGGGCGACGCCCTCCCTCCAGCATCCCAACACAACTCACCCTTCTCAAACCAGTACTCGCCGAGTCTCCACCATGATGCCCATGCGATCGACACGAGTTACGGCTTTGTGCAGCAGCCGTTGAGCAACAACGCTCTCCCGCCACCATTGCAATTACCCGAGATGTCGCCCCGCGAAGACTTTCTCGTGCGGGCATTCGTCTCGGACGCTATGAAACTTGAGCCGGGTGTGCAGGACGACGGTGCGGTCGCGGCATTTGCATTGCTACCTCCGCGAACGACTTCCTACCATGCCACGCAACGACCGCCTGAGATCCATACGCCGACGACTGATGACCGAAGCTTTGATGCCGTCATGACGCCCACGGGCGCCGCAACGCCAACGCCGCCGATGCTTCCAACGCCACGCTCCGGTGGAGTAGGCGGAACGGCCCAGGGCAGCCACCAAAAGTGGACTCGCGAAGAGGACGAGAAGCTGCGCGACGCCGTGACCCGATTTGGCGGCAAATCGTGGAAGCTGATCGCCGAGATGCTGGGCAACGGGCGCACGGACGTGCAGTGTCTCCACCGCTGGAACAAAGTGCTCAAACCGGGCCTCGTGAAGGGACCGTGGACCCCGGAGGAGGATCGGATCCTGCTCAACCTCATCGCTCGCCATGGCGTGGGCCAGATCCGCTGGTGCGACGTCGCGCTTCATTTGCCTGGTCGCATTGGGAAGCAGTGTCGCGAGCGCTGGTGTAACCACTTGGATTCGACGATCCGTAAAGGTCAGTGGACGCCGCAGGAAGACGACACGGTCTTCCGCCTGCAGCAGACCATCGGCAACAAGTGGAGCGAGATCGCCAAGCACCTCCCAGGCCGCACCGAGAATGCCGTCAAGAACCGTTTCAACTCGGCCGCGCGACGCAAGTGGCTCATGAGCCAGGCGACCGCCGCTAGCAGTGGCCTCGTCTCGCCTCCGATGGTTCCAGTGGGCAAGTCCTCACGACTCCACCACACGCAGCCTCCACTCGGCCCTCAAGGCGCTCGGGCTCCTCCGCTCGCACGCACGAGTGGCGGCTTGCTCTCGACGGACTTGCTCGCTGGGCCACCTCGGCCACCGCCTCCACCACCAGCACCTACCACGACATCGCTCCGTGGTGTCTCGTTCGGAGGCTCGTCGGTGCCCTTGCAAGGCCCGGCTTTCCCATCGCTTGATGGCGATACCGTCTTCCGGTCTGTCCTGGAGTCATCGCCGCCGCTCACGACATTCGGCGACATGTTCCACACTGCACCGGCGGGACATGCGTTCCTATCCCCACCCGAACCCCCCACGCCTAGTGAGCTGCGTCCGGCATTCAGCTTCCACCCGAGCAACGCGTTTCCGGCGACGGGGGCTCACTTCCGCCCACAGCTCCACGCGACGTCATCGGTGGCGTCGCCAACACTCGCATCGCTGACGGCGTTGCTGTCGACGCCGAGTTCCAGTTCCCACGAGAAGAAAGTGGTTGAGACGGAAGCCCTTGCCTCCTTCACGCCGCAGCACCAGGACGCATTGGACGGTCTCGCGATGGACGACGACGCGGACGATCGCCATCACGGCGACGAAGATAACCAGGTGAACCATAGCCCACCACGTCGCGGATCCATTGGCAGCACGACGGCCACGCAACCCAGTGGTCAAATACAGAAACGACGGCTGTCGATGGACACTTGTGCGGGAACTCCACGAGGGCCATCACTAGTCACGAAGCTCGCGGACCCACAAGAAGACGACGACGACGACCACGATGCTCTGCGAGCGATGGACTTCCCAGACAGCGCCACGGAAGCACAGCAGGCAGATGAAGCTCGGGGCGGCAGCAGCCCCGTGGACATGGACGACCAGAACATGAGCACATTCCTCGACAGCGTCGCGCTCGAGCTGGAGGATATGATCTAGACAGTGTACTACTCCAGGCGTCCTCACGGAAGACACAGCGCCGGTCGGCCAGTGTACTGTAGCAAGCGTAAAGTACGAGCGGATCTCTATTTAAGAAAGAGGATCGAACATGCAGCAGAGAAGACATATGCTAATGAAACCAAGCCTACAGATCGTGGTGATGGTACAGAGTAGACGCGCTGAGTCCACCGAGAGGACGGACAGGTGTAGTACGGCTCATGCACTGGCCTGCGTGGCCGGGACGCTGGACTCGCCACTGTCGGATGACGAGCTGCTGGTGTCAGCACTACCCGAGCTACCGAGTGTGAGAGCGTGCACTACATTCAGCCGCTGTTCCTTGGCGTTCTGGCCGCCCAGCAGCAGTACGCTCTTGCCGTCGCTGCTGAGCACAGCACTGTGACCCACACGACCAGGCACAGACTCAAACTCGCCCGTCCCAGTCGTTTCCATTACCACTCGCTCCCACTCCCACGAGACCGTGTTGAGCAGGAACGCATCGTCGAATACATTGGTTGTCGCAGCCATCTCGCCACTCTGCGGATCCCAACCGCCAAAGATCAAGATCTTGTTTTCGTCCACAAGTGTCGCCGAGTGGCCCGTGCGTGCGCGCGGCGCAGCGCCCACAACACACGGATGGAACCACGTCCACACGTCACGCTTGCCGGGGCTCTTCTTCAGCACGTGGACCGAGTCGAAGCTCTTCTTGGCATCGTTGCCACCAAAGTAGACCACGCTGTCGGCTCCCACAGCCACGGCGCTATGGTACGTGCGTGCGGACGGCGGTTTGCCCTCGACCTTGACCGGCTTCCAGTGCCACGCGTCGCTGTCGAGCACGTGCACCGAGCTCTGGCGGCTTCGACCGCGACTGCCGCCAAACACGATGACGTCGTTGCCCACGACCGTACACACGTGGCCGCTACGCGCCGTTGGCGGCGTGCCGCTCACAGCCGGTGGGTACCAGAGGAAGCACTCGGTGTCCAGCACCATGATGTCAGAGAGCACGTCGAGTTGGTCGTCGCCCATCGCACGCTCACCGCCAAAGACCAGCACCAAGTTCTTGGACGCCAAGTGCACGGCATCGTGCCACGTGCGCGGGATCGACTCGCAGTTGAGCGGCTTGGACCACGCAAGCGTTGACAGGTTGAGCACATGCAGATCGCCGAGCGTCGTCTCGTCATCGTCAGCACCACCGTACACCACGACGCGGTTGTCTGAGATCTTGGTCACAGTGTGGCCCCAACGCTCGGCGGGCACGGCACCCGTCGTCTCCACAAGTGACCACGTCGCCGTCGCTATGGTATCACCCGACAGACAAAACACAGCGATTAGCAACAACACACGAGGTGAGACAGTCGATCAGCAAATAAACTCGTACGGATCGGCGTCTGCACGACGGGCGTCTTGGCGGGCGCAGCCGTCTGGAGCATAATGTCGCGAATGGAGATCTGCGTCGAGGGCTCGTTCTTGGTCTTGGCGGAGGGAGTGCGAGTGGTCGCTAAGGCACGCTTGCTCGCCGCCGTCGCGTCCGCTGCACTCGCCTTCTTGCTCGCAAGCTCCTTCGGGTCAGGCGAGAAGAAGCTCTTCATGATGCTCACAGCAGGCGTCTTCTTAGCCTTGGCGGGGGTCTTCACGTCGGCTGGTGACGTGGTCGTGGCGGCTTTCTCGGGGGATTTGGCCTCGGCGGACGCGGTCGCGGCAGCTGCCTCCTCGACCATCTCCGCGCCGGTGTCCTTCAGCGACTGCTGTGATGCCTCCAGCTGCGCGAGCAGCATCGTCTGCTCCACGTCGCTGAGGAAATTGGGGCGCGCACGCTTGTGCAGCAGCAGATCGTCGCCCCGTTCCGAGTCGTCCGACTCCATCGCCATATCCGGATCCTCCTGCTCGTCCGGAATCGAGCGCTTCTTCGAGTGCGAGGAGAGCGAGGACACGCTCGACGTCTGCGTCGTCTGCACGACGAGCTGGTGGGCGACGCCGCTGCCCGGGCTGCTGGTCGAGTCGGTGGAGAAGACCGTCGGGAAGTCGCTCAGTGCCATCGCGAGTCCGGGCTTGGCCCCCGTGGCGGTTGGCGCCGGTGGTGATGCAGCCACTGCTACGCAATCGCAACATCCAAGAGCAGCGTCAGTCGTGCAACATGTGAGAAACGATCAGCGAGACGTGGAGCGTACGCTTGGTCAGAACGATCGCGCCCGTGAAGTTGGTGCATTGGATCGCGAGCGCGCCATTGACGAACGCGAACTGCACGCCCTGCAGCGCCGTGGGGACGTCCACCTCCACGCCCTCGAACGACAGCAGCGGCATTGTGAGGAGGGAGAAGCGAATGACAAAAGTGCGGAGCTACTCGGGGAGCGGCGAGCGGCTCGCGGTGGACTCACAAACTCGCGCGCCCGCGAAACCCAAACTTCCCGCCAAACCGCTGATCTTTAAACCTAGCTTATAAACCTATAGTAGGTGTTAGGTTTGAGTTTTTTTTTCAAACACCCCAGAGCTTCGCGTATTCTCTCTCCCGTGGGCGGACCGCAACAACGTGTGGATGGAAATCAGAGACTGTGACGATCTATGCGATGTGTGGTTGGCGCCATCGCCTTGTGGACTAACGATCCACTCGCGAAGCGAAGGATGGCGATGCAAAACGACCGAGCCTGCAATCCCGACTCTGAGGGTGTGCAATGGCCCATCTCGACAGAGCGGGCAGACCCGATGCTGGCCTAATTGTGCTGGATAGTGTGACGCAGTGGACTCCTCTGAAGCGTAGCTACTGCATCTCTTGTGCCCGCTGATCTTCACGCCACTCCCGAACGGATGGCTACATCCAGATCGTCTCAGAGGCTCAGAAATGAGTTCGGTGTCTGAGTCGGTGCTTCCTCTTTGTTTTTCTTCGCCCAGCCCATCGGCGAGTGAGGTGGCCGCTACACACATGAGCATCAACGTCGGCCTCCACGAGGGTGCCGTCCCGTACCTCGTGTCGCCGTACGAGAGCTTCTTCTTCGTCATCGATCACGTGAAGCTCACGGTCGAAAGCGGCAGGTGCGCTCGTCGGTTGTACCGCGAGAAATCATCGTGACGGTCCTCACATTGCTGCTACGGTCTCTGCCAGCGGGTACCCAGGCGAAGGCGGCTGCTTCTACGGCCACGAAGGTCGCTGTTTTGTGTCCCAGTACCGCGCCGTTGTGGTGTCGAACCCAAGTGTGCGCACTGCGTATCGCTCGTTCTCGCTGCCGTTCTACTGCATCCGCGACTGGCGCTTCCAGGTCAGTTGGATGGGTACGTACGGTCGTATCTCTCACAGAAGGAATGGGTACATTTCCTGACGCGATGCGTGGATACTGCGGCAGGCGCCAAGACATGGCGAGGCCACGTCAACCGCGTCCCTGGCGGAGGACTCGTCGGCGTTGGCGCGTTCAGTCTGAGCTTTCTCGTACGTTTCTACCGATGATCTCTTTGGAACCCATGCTGATACGTTTGGGCCTGCACGTCCAGAGCCACGGCTTTGACGAATTCCGACGGCACATCGAGCCGATGCTCGCACGATCCCGGCCGCTCTACGACCAGTTCGAGGCGTTGCCCACGCCGTCCGTTCTCTTGCTCCCAGGGAAGCTCCCCGGTCAGGAGCACGAGGGTCGTGTTGCGTTCTGTGCACCACAGGACCCCATGACGATCTTCATCATTGACAAGGCCGACCCTGCCACCTCCACGGGCTCCGCAGGGTCCTAATTAATTTGGTATATACCTTATTTTGATTATAATGGTGAGTAGCTCACCCTGATACGTGATTTTGAATGGAAAATTCTGGAACTCACATCAAGTCACAAAAGAGGGTAATTGGCTCCCCAACAGCTACGATGTTGCGGACCTTCACTTCCATTCGAGATAGAGATAGATACGATGTTCGGCGGCGACGATCTCCCGTTCACGCGCCACTCGGACGTGCTCAACGCCTCCCCCGCGGACAACGACGCCGTCGTGCGTTTGGTCGAGGAGCTGAAGCGACGCGGCAATGCCGCCTTCCAGCAGAAGGCGTTCGAGGAGGCTGACATGCTCTACTCCAAGGCCATCGACGTCAACACCTCGAACCCGCTTGGCAACCAGCACATCTTCTACGCGAACCGCTCGGCGGCGCGCGCGTCGATGAACAAGACAGCGCTCGCGCTGAACGACGCGGATGCGTGTATCGCGCTCCAACCGGATTACGCCAAGGGCTACTTCCGCAAGGCGCAGGCGCTCAAGTCGCTCAAGAAGTACAAGGAAGCGCTGTTCGTTCTGGAGACGGCCAAGAAGCTCGAGATCGACAACAAGTCGTTTGCGACCCTTGCGAAGCAGCTCGAGGATCTTGCTGCGAACCATGTGGAGCAAGTGCCCGTGGAGACGCCGGCGGAGAAGAAGGTCGTCAAGCGTGTCGAGGTCGTGAAGGATGAGGGAGCGCCGCCCGCGGCGAACGCGCCGACCACGACCAAGGACGTCGTTGAAGACGACGAGATTGTCGGTAACATTCGCGGCTACAAGAAGACTTCGGATGGTCGAACGACGACGTTCTTTAACAACGAACTCACGGAAGAGGCCAAGCGACTGATTGGCGACATCGCACCGAAGAAGGTTGATGACCCGAACAAAGTGCAGGTGCGTGCTTCCTCGGTTGTTCGTTTTGCAGACTTGTGTCTAAACATCTTAACATGCTGTCTATGCTGTAGATCAAGAATGTTGAAGGCGGCTCGGCATGGAACGTGGGCAACACGTTTGAAGAGAAGGACATGAACGCGTGGGCCAAGGCCAAGATCGAGAGCGTGCTCACGGACATCAGCGCGCCAATGAACAAGGACGGCTCGGGGGTCGTGCGTGTGACGGAAGTGAAGGACGTGACGGGCGACGCGTCGATCGCCGTCGTGCGTGGCAAGAAGCGTTACATTTTCGACTTCACGTTTGCGCTGGCGGTCGAGGGCAAGATCGACGACGCGGCGGTCGAGGGCGAGCTCAAGTTCCTGGACGTGAGCTCGGACGCGGACGGCGACTATGACGCCGACGTGAGTGTGCCATCGCGCTACGCGAGCGACGCGGGCAAGGCGCTCCACGCGGCGCTGGCATCGTCGTCGTCGCCGTTCCGTACCCATGTCACTCAGCAGCTCCAGCACTTTGTGACTGAATACCAGTCGTTCTAACTGCAATACACGTTCGTAACGATGAATCTGTACAGTCTCTCTCTTCATTAGAAGCCCCTTCTGTGGAGTTTGGTGTTCTTGGTTGGCTGGAGCTCCTGACAAGCAGATCAGCAGTCGCTAGCAGCTAAGAGAAGATGACGGGCGACGCGGAGACGGTGCCGCAGGGCGGCGAGGGTGATGGACAGATCATGGTGGCGCTTGGTGGCATGCAGAACATGGCATGGGCGGCCGACACATCCAAGTTTGGCTACAAGATGCTGGTCAAGATGGGCTGGTCCGCCGGCAAGGGTGTGGGCAAGGACCTCCAGGGCCAGGCCACGCACGTCAAGATGGAGCGCCGCTCCGAGGCGCTAGGCGTCGGCTGCAGTCTGAAGCAGGCGGAGGTGCAGGGTTGGTCCAACACGGCCGCGGGCTTTGCCGACGTGCTCAAGTCGCTCAACAAGTCGTATGGAGGTGCGTGGGAGCAACGAGCTGGTTGTTCTCGTTGTTATGTAGGTGAGCTAATTGAAGCATGCGAATTCGTTGTGGTTGTATAGGCAAGAGCGATGCGTCAAGCGAGGCCGATTCGGAGGCGGACGAGAAGAAAGAGAAGAAGAGCAAGAAGGAGAAGAAGGCCAAGAAGGAGAAAAAGGCCAAGAAAGAGAAAAAGAGCAAGAAGGAGAAGAAGGTTTCGTCGGAAAAGAGCGGGATCACGCTGTCACGACGCATCGTGTACCATAAGCGGCTGCGAAACAAGAACGCCAAGGCGTACGACGCGAACGACATGTCGGCGATTCTGGGCGTCGCGTCGTCGACATTTGCGGCCAGCGACTAACTGCAGCTCCTCGTGAGCTCCCCCGTGGATGTGAATTAAATGTATAGACTATTTAGACATATGTGCGCTACGATCAAGTACGTGCATGCCTTCCACGCGCATGCTCGGTCCTGTCACGATGGTGATCATGAAGAGCCGTTGTACCTCTTTTCAGTCATTTTTCTCTCTAGAACGATATCAATACATAGATCGTGACCCATCACTGTTGGCTTCAAGTACCTCTTAAAATATATACATGGTGACCACCAGTGACTGGTGGGTTTTTGGGTGCCTCCATGGGTCTCACCTTTGAGGGCTTGCTTGATTGTTGGTGCGTAGCTGTTCATCATCTCTTGCACGTCGCTTGACGTCGCGCGCCTCTCTACCTCGCTAGCTATCTCCACAGCGTTCGCGCAGCACCTGCCGACTGCCATGAGTGCGACCGTCTTCGTGCGTAACCTGCCGTTCGACGTGACGCAGGAGGCACTGGAGCAAACGTTTGGCGACATCGGGCCGATCAAGAAAGTGAATGTGATCAAAGACAAGGGCAAGTCCAAGGCCGAGGCCACGACGCGCGGTTTCGCGTTCGTGCGATTGTACGTTGCTACGGCCTCTCCTCGTTGTGTGAGATGACGCGTATGACTGACGAATGTGGTGATGCAGTGCATTGGCGTCGGATGCGCAGTACGCGATCGACCGTCTCCACAATACCGAGTTCAACGGGCGTCGCATGCTGATCGGTGCGTGGAGGATCGTGGCTTTCGTTGTCGTGAACGGCGGTACTGACGGGTCTGTGCGTGGAATAGAAATCGCGCAGGAGAAGGGACAGCGACAGAAGAAGCAGGAGCGGAGACCCGCACCGGCGGCGGACGTGTCAGCGGAACCGCACCAGGAGGTGGAAACCGTGGAGACGGCTACGGAGCCCAGCGACGAGAAGGTCGAGAAGAAGGTCAAGAAGGAGAAGAAGGAGAAGAAGGCCAAGAAGGAGAAGAAGGAAGCGGAGGAGGCCGAACAGGAGACGGCAGTGCAGGAAGTGGAGGCACCGACGGAGGAGACCAAGAAGGACAAGAAAAAGAAGAAGGAGAAGAAAGCCAAGGAGGAAGCCGAAGAGCCGACGTCGACAGTGGAGACAAACGATGTCACGATGGACGGGGAGGCGGAGCCGGTGGAAGAGGCGGAGGTCGACACGATCAAGTACCACAACAAGGCGCCAGTAGAGAACCACGTGCAGAGCGAGCGTAACGCACGCCGTCGCCAGCACCGCGCATTGCTTCGCGAGGTGGAGCAGCGAAAGGAGGCGACGGCCAAGGCCGAGGAGAAGTCGGTGCTCGTCTATGGGCTGGGCCAGGAGGTCACTCAGAAAGTGCTGTACAAGAAGGTCAAGAAGATTGCTCCCGTCGCAAAGGTGGAAATCAAGGAAGAGGCCAAGACCAACCAGAAGTTTGCTGTGGTCGAGTTCACCAAGCTGAAGGACGCGCAGCTTGCCGTGCAGAAGCTGGACAGCCACATTTTCAAAGGTGCGACGCTCAAGGCCGTGCTCATGGCCGAGGCCATGAAGACGGGCAAGGAGAACGAGGGTCTGCGTCTGATTATCCGCAACCTGTCGTTTATGGCAACCGATGCAGATCTGGAGAAGTTGTTTGGGGAGTGCGGTCCGATCACCGAGGCGAAGGTTGTGCGCCTTGCCGTGGAGGATCCAGACAACGCCCCGGAAGGGGCTGTGGGCAAGAGCCGCGGTTTTGCGTTCGTCCAGTTCCGCGATGGCAAGGACGCGCGCCAGGCGATCGAGAAGCTCAATGGCTTTAAGCTCAAGGGCCGTGAGATGATTGTAGATTTCGCGCTCTCTAAGACCAAGTACCTGCAGCAGCAAAAGGAAGTGGATGAGGCGCTCAACAATGAGGAGACCACGAAGCCGTCCGGTGGAGAAGAAGAACACGACGACGAGGATGGTGACGCGGACCACGCCACGGTTGAGATGGAAGAGGATGACGACGACAACGAGGATGGTGATGACTCGAGTGAAGCGGACACGGAAGAGGAGGCGGATTCGGATGACGAGGAAGACGATGAGGAACCTACCAAGACGTACACTGACGACACAGAGGAACAACGCATGCGTACCATTTTCATCCGTAACCTGTCCTTCCAGACTACCGAAGAGGGTATGAAGGAGTTTTTCAGCACGTTTGGTGCCGTCGACTACGCACGTATCGTGATTGACAAGGGCTCGGGGCTCTCGAAGGGCGTCGGATTTGTACGCTTCAAGCAGGTGGAGGCAGCAGAGACGGTGCTTTCGCGTGGCCAGATCGGTACGGATCAGCAGCAGCCCGACAAGCGCAAGCACCTCAAGCACAAGAAGAAACAGGAGAACTTGTTCACGCTGTCGGCGCTCGCGGATGGCGACGCCTTGATGCTAGACGGACGAATGTTGATTGTGTCACGTGCCGTCGCGAAGGATGACGCGACGCGTTTGGCCGAATCTAACAGTGCGGATCGCAAGAAGAAGGACAAGCGCAACATGTACTTGGCCTACGAGGGAACGATCAACGTCAACAAGATCGCGGACGAGGAGCTTGCACTACCCAAGATGGACATTGACAAGCGCCAGCGCGCGATCCGTGAGAAGAAGGAGAAATTGAAGAACCCGCTCTACTTCGTGTCGCCCACGCGTCTCTCGGTGCGCAACATTGGCACGTTTGTGGATGACAAGCAGCTGAAGAAGATTTTCCACGATGCGGCGGTGACAGGCATCAAGCAGAGCAAGGTGGCGCTCAAGGAGATCAAGGTGGACTTTCTCCCGCCACGCGACACGCCGCTGGACAAGCTTCCAGTCAAGGTCAAGATGGCCAAGATCGTGCGTGACATGGAGAACGTCAAGCCCGGAAAGGAGCCTCGCTCGCGTGGCTATGGTTTCGTTGAGTTTGAGCAGCACGTTCACGCCCTTGCGGCGTTGCGTGTGCTCAACAACAACCCGCAGTACACGGCCCACGCCGCTGGTGCGAAGGTCAAGGCGGGTGGTAAGTCCCTGAATGAGAACGAGAAGTCCCGTCTGATCGTCGAGTTCGCTCTTGAGAACCACGGCAAGCTCAAGCTCCGCGAGAAGAAGCAGAACGACGCGCTCAAGAAGCGCGAGGAAGAGCGTGCGTTGAAGGAAGCGCAGGGCGATGACGCGGTTGGAGAGGACAAGAAATCGAAAAAGAGCCGTGGTCAGCGCCAGCGCGAGAAGAAGAAGCGGGGCGAGAGCAGCGAGGCCGACAAGCCCGTCGAGTCGGGCAAGAAGAAGACGCCGGCGGCTCAGCCGACCCCGAAGCAGCCGAAGACTGCAGGTGTGGTCACGACCCGTCCACAGAAGAAGCGCCAGCGGGACGAGGACGATTTGGGCGTGCGATTGCCGACGGGTAGCAAGAAGGTGAAGGGCGAGACCAGCGCGAAGCCACTCTCGCGCAAGCAACGGAAGAACCAGTCGGAGCTCGAGAAGGAGAGATCGTTCGAGGCGCTCGTGCGCAACTACAAGAAGGAGATTTTTGGCGAGAAGGCGGCCGCAAGCAACACCACGAGCGGTGGTGCGGCGGTGGCAACGGCAGAGAAGGTCAAAGATCGCTGGTTCGATTAAGAATGCGCAAAGCTGTGCTGTAGGATCCGATCAACTCGAAATAGACGCATTTTTTATGACCGCAAGCGTAGTTGTGGTGGCGTGAGGCCGAACGAATCGCGTTGGGGATGCTCAGATCGTTAGTTATTAGCGTCTCAGTATTTTCGGCGCCGCGGCGAGATGTGGGAAGTGATCCCTGTGGGCTCCAGGGGAGGAAATAGATGAGGCAGCGTCGTCTGAGCGGAGACAAACGCCTTGAGTGCACGAGGAAATTTCACACGTAACAGGGACTGACGGACAGGGCAAGCAGCGATCTGATGGAGGTCTCGCACTCGAGGCGCCGGCGTCGGCGTGCCCAGGCGGTCGGGCTACAGCGACAAGTGCGACGAACGCTCTGGTGCGTCAGTGGTCTGCTGGTTCTGACGACTGGGGTGGACGCCGGCAAGAGCGAAGTGGCGTGGGTTCTTGACCCTGTCGACGATCTGGGGCCGACCGCGATGGTCGTGGACTCTGTCGGTGCCATAGTGGTCACTGAATGCAGTGGAGGAGGTGAAGCTTTCCACGTCACCAAGTTCTCCGTGCGTGGTGACCAGTTATGGAAAAGGACTTTCCGGTCGGAGGACCTCACGGGTGACGACGTCGAAGGGACAGTATGTGCCACAGCAATCACCACGGACGCCGGACAGAACCTTTTCGTGGCTGGTACACACTCGAGGGTAGCGACGAGCCGGGACAGCAACGTGTTTGTGGCTCGCCTCGCGGAATCCGGCTTGTTGGTCTGGACGCAGACGCTCGGCACGCCGTTCACTGACTCGGTCACGAGTCTCACTGCGAACGATGCCATGGAGAGCTTGTTCGTAGGCGGATTCTCGGCCGGGGATCTCTCTCTAGGCCGTTCCAGCGCGAGCAACTGCGAAGCTCCCCCGTCGAGCCGCGACAACTCGGGCGTATGTGACGACGGCTTTGTGGTGAGCCTCGCATTAAAGGATGGTGCTGTCAGATGGATCCAGTCCGTCGTCAGTCAGCGCGACCAGCAGGGACGACGCCTCGGCGAGACGCGGGTGTTTGATCTCGTCGCCACGGATAAAATGCTTGTAGTGGTCGGCGAGACCCGAGGCGAGATGTCTGGGAGCAGTTCAAGCGGTCCACGGCACCACGCAGGCGACGTCTTCGTACGGCGCCTGGCAATGGAGACGGGAACTGCATTGTGGACATCGCAGCTCACTTCCGCGGGTGATTCGAGCGAATTCTGCCGACAACGCATGACGTCGTCGTCTCTTACCGACGTGTATGACGACCGCGTTCTCGTACGCGGACGGTGCGGTCTCACCATCCTCGGTCGTGGTTCGTCCGACCTCGCGGTTGTCGGCTCCACAAATGGTTTGCTTTCCACGTCGCCGAGCCAGCGAGAGGCGTACACTCGCATCTGTGGCGCGACCACAACATCTCCATGTGTGCAGCTATTTCTCGCTCGTCTCGACGTCGACACGGGCGCTGTGCGGTGGATTCAGCAGCTCGTCCATGCGACGCATACCACCGCCGAGGGCATCGTGGCCATTCAAGATGGCGCCGCCAACGACGTGGTGGTGCTTGCTGCAGCCGACGCCGGGTTCTTCGTGGGCTCCGAGTCGATGGAACAGATCGCCGTGATACGAGCTTCAGGTGAAGACGGCACCGTGCAGTGGACGACGGAACTGGGACTCGCAGGTGAAGATCATGCAGTCGCACTCGCGGTCGCGGACAGCAACGTGAACAGCGTAGTCGCACTAGGCCACGGGAGCCAGGACAAGTCGCGACGTGGGCGCTCGAGTACCCAAGCGTGGATCCGGCGTATGCAGACAGGCGACGGCATTGCAGTGCCCGTCTGCATCGACAGCGTCGGCTTCGACAAGACGCACGAGCCGCAGCTGAATGTCACGCGAGGCGGCGAGGACCTTCCGCAATGGCGACTCGTCCAATTGCCGCTCCGACGCAATGCGACCACACGGTGTGCCGACTCGCTTGCCACAATGCGGTACCGCTATTCCGTCGACCTCAACACAACCCAGTCATCCGGATCGTCTGGCGTCGTGCACTTCTCCGCCTCGCAAGCGGACGCGAGCATTGCCCTGTCGGTGCCATGGTCTGCGATCTCTCTTCGTGTGTGGCTCGAGCCCATCACGGAGTACGTCATGGTCGACACGTCGTCCAACGAGTGGATGCTCAAGCTTGACAAGCGAACGGAAACGACCCAGCGCGATGCGAACGATAGTGGCGCGGCCGATGGACGGCTCTGGCAGCAGTTGACGTGGATCTCGCTGGTCGTGGCGATCGTCGTGACGACGCTTGTGGTCGTCGGTGGCCGGCTCGTGTGCTGGCGTTCGAGCGAGTGGTCGTGGCGACGAGCAAAGGTCTTCCAGTACACAACTCTGCGGCTGCGTCGGTCCAAACCTACAGAATCCAGTCGGGGGCCAGTAGCAGAGGAGACAGAGGAGTTGCGGTCGCACTTGCAGGAGATCCAGCAGCTCAATGATTCCCTAGACGGACTGCTGCTCGTCCAGGCCGGCGTGTCCTCCACGTCGGAGGTCGATTCTAGGTCACCAGCAGCCGTCGTGCCGTCATCCCCCTCACGACCAAAGGTACGTTTTGGCTAGGATTCAGTGTGTTTACGCGTGATGTTGAAGTTGGCTGATGACGGTGGTGTCTGTAGTCCAGCGGATGGCGTCGCTCGTTCCGCCGAGTGCTGCCGTCTCCCCACAAGAAGCGATAGAGTAAATAGTCGACACGACTGAGATCCAATAAAGTTTCAAACAAACGTGGATTGTAGAAGGGGTCCCCTCTGCAGAAAGGTGACTGACTGACTGTACATGGCTTACAGCTTGGTCTTGTAGAACACGATCTTGCCGTCGTCCTCGACGAACTTGCAGTAGTTGTACGAGCGCCACAGTGCGAGCGGGATGGGCGTCTCATCCTTGAGGTAGAAGCGGCCGAGAATGGGCTTGAGGGCCTCGGTAGCTTCCTGCGCATGGTAGAACGGCATCTTGGAGAAGATGTGGTGGGTCACGTGCGTGTCGACAATGTGGTGGAGCACGCCGTCGAGGTACTTGCCGAAGGAGCGGTCGACGGTGCAGAGCGCGCCACGCAGCCAGTTCCACTCACCCTCACGGAAGTGCGGTACGTACGTGTCCGTGTGCTGCAAGTACGTGATGAGCACGAGGTAGCCGTTGACGATAAAGTAGGGCACGAGGTAGTACATGAACACGTTGACAAAGCCGAACTGGTAGATGGCCCACACGAGCCCCGCGAGCGCGCCACCGAAGAACACGTCACTGAGCACGATCATCCAGCGTTCGCGGTCGTTGTACATGGCCGCCCACGGGTTAAAGTGGCTCTTGGGCTTGCCAATGTACTTGGCTGGGCCCGTTGCGTTGAAGAAGAGGTAGCCGGGCATCCAGCCCACGAGCAGCATCATGAAGATCTTGTAGGCGTTGTAGATCGGCGAGTCCTCCAGGTTTTCCGACCACGAGGCCTTGTATACCGAGCGTGTGATGGGCACGAACACCTCGTCGTTCTCGCAGCTACCCGTGTTCGAGTGGTGGCGGCGGTGCGAGATGCGCCAGCTGTGGTACGGTACGAGCAGCGCCGAGTGGAGCACGAGCCCGACGGCGTTGTTGATCAACTCCGAGTCGCTGTACGCCTGGTGGCCGCACTCGTGCGCGATGACCCAGATGCCCGTGCCGTAGCTGCCCTGGAAGAACCAGTAGAGCGGCCAGAGCACGAAGCGCGCGTAAAGCGGCGCGCGGTCGATGAAGAGCGACGCGTAGAAGAGCGCGGCACAGATGGCCAGGTTCTTGAGCAGATGCAGCGTCGACGTCACGGTCGAGCGCTCAAAGCAGTGCGCCGGGATCGCCGCGCGCAGGTCCTTGAGCGAGAAGTGCGGCAGGTCGAGCGGCAGCGGCGCCGGCGCGCCCTCGACGTGCTTGTAACCAGCCTCGGCGAGCGCGCGCTGGGTCTTCTCGCCGGCCGCGGCCTTGGCCGAGCTGTCCGTGTTCGGGTCGATGATCGCCATGACGGTTCACAAATCGAGGCCGCGGCTTTTGTGGGGGCGACGCTGGAAATGCAAGAGTGACTCAATCAATGCACTGGTGGCTGCCACTCCTCGCATGCGTTGAAGGTGGTAGAACGAGAGAGACGGAGGAGCCGTGCGTGTGACGTGCGCGTCGAGTTCGCGTTGCATCTTTCGGCGGGCGGCTCCTCCCGGCCGCGAGCGGATTGGCTGGTTCCGGTTCGTTGTGATGACAACATCCGCGACGAGGGTTCGGACGCGTCGCCCACGCTGAGCGGGCGCCGGGAACGTCAGGGCCGATGCGCGGGTGATGTCATGTTTTTTGGAAGATGCGGTGCAGTTTGATGACTGGCTGATTTTTCCCACGAGGGCACTCGCGCGAGGGACGGTTTCAGCTGGACCACGCGCATCGTAGTTGGACCCACATGGATTCATGTGGGTCCGCTCCACATGTTGCCCCTACCCCTTTGGAACCGGTCCGAGTCGGTCTCTCGTGAACCGTGGGTGGACCGCCAGGGTCTACGAGGCTCCGTCCAGTGAATGATTGGTGCGGCGCTCTACCGTATCGCGGCAGTGGAGAGCCACGGCCTGGAAGCGGCTCAAAGCAGTTCGATTCTTTGAGCGTATTTCTCCCGAAGCAGCTATGTCGTCCACTGGAATCGCCGTGGGTCTGAACAAGGGTTACCCTGTGACCAAGAAGGAGGTCGCCCCTCGCCCGGCGGCCCGCAA
>JAADVY010000119.1:0-28980 GCA_023336035.1 Pythium plurisporium
TCTGGTTTCCCCTTCTTCTTTTCTTCGTTTTCCTTCCTCGCCACCGTCGCCAGCAGGCAGGCACGCCCACTTCACGGCTGAAGTAGCAGTAGACGGGCGAGGGGGCGGGGGTTAGACGCTAACGCTACTTCAGGAGCTTGCATCGCTTCTTCCACGAAGTGGAACATCTTCTCTCTGATTGGCTGAATACAGGAAACCAGCACTCTGATACTACAGTCCGATCAACACTCTGCAAGAGTGAACCCATTCCAAAACAAAACAAATGAGTTGGGACGATAGACCACTGCTGAATGGATAGGTCTCCTCCCCGCTTGGGTCGTCCGGCACCTTGCTATGCACACACGCGACACTAGGTTCTTCGTCCCGTGTCGCAGTGTTCTTCGTCGCGTGGCTGCTGGCGAGCATTTCCTCGGAGCGATACGTCGACAAGGGACGACGACGACGCGAGCGCAGATGCATCTGCGAATCGTCGAGAAGATACAAACTCTTCGAACCACGTGAGTGCACGGATCGCCGGGACCAGCTCCTACTGTATTGGTGACCATCCGCCGTGAGAGCTGTACTGTTCTAGTTCAACGAGAACGAACGCGCAGCCTTTTGCGGAAGTTGCTTGAACACATCACACGACCACTGCACGCTGCGATGAGGTAACTAAAACCGAACGTCTTTCCATTTCGAGCAGCACAAAACTGGAAACTGATACATCGACTCTCATTCGTCTTCCAAGTTTAGCTCAATAGAGTCCGCTGTTACAGACCGCCAGCAGGTTTGAGAATCGAGTCACTCTTTCTTCGCTAGCGACAATGCTTGGCGAGCGCAAGGTCCATCCCGATCAACGTGGGCGTTCTCTGCGTGCGACGCCTTCTTCGTCCGTGGTACCAGCTCTCACAGATACCCAGGTCACAAGTACAGTTAATCTGTCACATTGTGCCAAGTCTGCTGAGCCAGACCAGATCGAATGCGTTGGCCCACAGGCGACGACGATCGCCCGCCACCAAGTCACGATGCGGGATATGTACGGCGAGGTCACGAGGCGCGATTCTGCGCGTCGATTCTGGTTTAAATGCATCGGGTGCCTTCTTCACCTGGCGTGGAATATCGCGTCACCAATGAAAGCGTACATGCTGAGCTTTTATGGCCTTTCAGGTGATGATCTCGTGTTTAGCCATAGTCTCAACTGGACCTCGCTGGTCGATTACCAATACGCAAGATCACTTTACGATACCTCCGGCATCACGTATACCGCACCAGAAGGCAAGCCGATACGATTCGTCAATATGTACATCGATTTTGTGATCTTCAACCGCGCGACCAAATGGGCTCGATACCTCAACGATCTTCAACAAGACCCGCATGTTGGCTTGTTTTGTCGAACCAGTCTCGTCCCCAAAGGTGACCGCGTGCGAAAGGAGATGGATCCGTATTGCACTGAGCCAGGCTTTTATGCTGGCAATAATCTTCTCGAGCAAACTAAGTGCCACGTGAACGAAGTATCCGAGGCGATCATGTGCCTCAAAGGGATCGATGTGTTGACGCTGCTAAACTACGAGTGGAAATCATCATACGATCCCAACAACACGTACATCCAGCAAGGCGCCAGGTTGTACCAGAATGCTGTGTTTCCGGACCTTGATGCCTGCCTGACAAGGCGGGGAATGCTCGTCAAGCTGATTGGCCGAGATGAAGCGCTCGTTCAGCTAACACACGAGTTGGCGACAAACTTCAGTTTGGATCCGATTGGCTTTGGGGGAAAGAGAGGCCTTTACCAGGAATTTCGATTCACTCAAGGATTTCGGGACCTGGCAGGGAGCCCCTCCGGCGAGCGGCACAGCAAAATGTCCGGTTCGCTGCCGGAGCGTACGTTACCTTTTGAAGCCGAGTTGAACGCGCTGGTGCTTGGCCGTGAGCGTCTGTGGTGGCTTGTATCATTGAGTCCAAAGGCCTTTCGCGACGGGGTCGTGAACTTTGCCTTCTACGCCCCGTATTTGTTCTTCGGAATGCACATCGACAACCATTTAGACTCAGGCCGTTTCGTGGATCGGTACAGCATCGAGAAGGCTGATACGATCGGAATTTGTCAGAACTGGAACCTTGCCCTGGCAACGCGAAAGACGAGCTATCCAAACCCTATTTACTTGGATGCGGAACCGGAGGAAAGTGTCTTGACGGCATACGGTACGTACTTTGTTTCTCGAGTGATCAGCGAGCACTACGTCACCGATCAAGACGCAATCGTCGCAATCAGCTCTCGCTTATCTACAATTTGCATCACACGCGATGGATGTATGGATGCTTGTAAAGTCGCGCATTCTTCGGGGTGGCTCGCCACATTTGACCGGTCGGGTGTGTGTCGAGACCGCTTTGTTTCCTCGAGTGTCCTCAACCGACAGGGATATGTCAGTTGGCAGTGCTTTGGAGAAGGAGCGGGGAACGAGACGTTGTCCATAAAGACCTCCGAGCCCATTCCACTGCCAAACGGATCGTCGTTCGAGTACACGGAAATTTCTGGAATCGCAAACCCAGCTGCGATTGTCGCTTGTGTGCTGGGAGGACGCATTCCTCAACAAGGTGACGAGCCGTATCCAAACGTATTTTTCGATCTGATCAAGAGTGGCCCCAACACAATCATTACGACCACACTTCGGCGAGGGTCGGAGAAGTTGCTGGTGAATATGTACGCGCTCATCTCGCTCTTGGGCTGCGCTGTCTTCTCTGGCTGGGTGATTCAAAATGCCGTCAAGGTGCTGCAAATGCTCAAGCGCGCCAAAGCGAGTGGTCAATGTGATAGCCGCTCGTTTGCTCAACTTGTAGACAGCTGCTTTGCGATCAACTTCTCGACTGTGTCTCACGGCCGGAACATCCAGCTATCCAAGGTGATTCTATGGCTGAACCTTGTCACGTGGTACATCGGCGCTGCGGACATTAACTGCACATGGTGGGTGGACGGTGTCGATCTGTGGTCTCAAGGAGCCGATCTTAAACCAAGTGACTCACCATACTACAAATGCAAGACCGGAAACTTCATCTCGCATCTCATTTCGATTCTTGGCGTCACACGCGTCGTGTCAATGTCATACAATTTCAAGAGCCTGACTTGCCAACACTCGATATTGCGAGGAGCAACGCGTCACGTGCGATCACTCGTCTGTCCCATTGTGCTCTTTGGACTGCTACCAATCTTGAGCGTCTCCAGCACTATCACTGCGATCAACCACCTACGTCACCAAATGGGTGTTTTCGAGACAGTCCACAACCAGTTTTTCATCGTTGTGCTGTGGCTCGTTTGCTTGATTTCATATCATCACATCTTACACTACAAGATCGTCGCCCAGCTCTACGTGGGATTGTTGCAAAAGCTCAACGTGTGTGGAAAGCAGAAAGTCCGGCCAGGAAGTGTCGCCGCGGTGCTCGTAGGCCCGTACTACCTCACGCTGCCAGAGTATGTCCGCGCTGAAGAGACCGAGTGGATCCCGCTGAGCGTAGCAATGGAATCACCCAACTTCAAATGGGAGAACCTCAATTTCGCGACTCGCACGTACTCGTTCACGGGCAATCAGACGACCGAACGGAGTACACGAGGCGTCGCGACTTCGCTGCCTCAATGGGTACTCGATGACAGCGAGTTTTTCTTCTGCTGAAGGCCCTTGGCACATCAAGTGGACACGTCTCTGCACTCGACATGGCGAATGGCAGCATCGGAACTGATGGGTCGAAGTTCGTAATGCTAGTCCGTCGTGGACGTTGGCTGCTCGGCGGTGTCTACTACAACAGCACGAGAACCCTTGTATGAGCGGCTCTAGTCAAGCAGCGGGTATTGAGCCAAACTAACCGAGCGACCAGGTGGGTTACACTTGGCCGCGGTGCCTCGTGACGGCCTTGTACTTTGCACGTCCGGTCAATTGAATATCGATACGTTCGCGCTATAATCAGGGTTTGGAACAATGCAATGTCATATTTACAGGGACCAGAATTCCTGCCCAATTAATATTTGGGGTTATTGGACATTGATTTCCAATAAGCGAGATAAACACGGAATAGGTCGCTATCATGAGGAAAGCGTTGTTCCGCGCGAGTCAAAATGCATCGAACAAAGGTCGGTGATATGGCTATTCCAACTTCGGAGGATGTTGATCTTGATGAAACTCTCGCTGCGCACACAGACTTTGACGACCTTGCACGAACCAACAGGCAAACCCTAGCACACTAATGATCCCTACGCATATAAAGTATTGAGGGAATTCGAGACAAACAATGACCCATATTCCTCTTCGTGATATCGTCCACTGAGGTCTTCCACATGCTGGTTCTTCCTCCTTCTTGAACTGGCGTTTTCGATGCGCCAAGTGATGACGAACGTCTTTCATCACCTGTGGTTGCAGTGCACTCAAGTGTAGTGTGCATCATACTTGTGTTGTAGAACAGCGTGAACTCGAGAATACGAGGCCACCACGCGAGAAGAGGCACGTGCGCTAGCTGGGTGCCCAACTCACATCAAGAGACACCGTCGCAAACCCCAACCTTATCTTCTGTCCTGTGGTCTCCATGGCCGGTGGCTCCATTTCTACCAAAATCTATGGATTTGGGGTCTAAGGAACTATTGGGTACTATTGAGGTCAGGAGGTCAATAAATAATTGCAGTTACGGAATTGCCAATTACGGTTACTGCTATTGGAATATTCCAAACCCTGCCTATAATAGTGACTTCTTGTCTGAACTGCAAACAGCACACACACATCCGAAAATATCTTGTGCGTCGTGGAGCTATATTTCCTCGTTCAAACAGAACGTGAGTCGAGCGACCTACCACAGATAGGGTTCTGTGGAAGATAGCTCACCTGTGACTCCGCGCCGTGATCGATCATCGCCAAATTCTCCGGAGTACAGTATCCGAGTACGAGCAGAAGATGTAGAGGAGACAGATGATAACACGATAACCGGCCACCCTGGAGTCCATGGCAACAATCTGATGGTCCGAAGGAGCACCGAATTGACTGCGCATGAGCCAATCACCCAAAGGACCGAGACTGGATCCAGTCGAAGAGCGGAACACCTGCCCGGGCGGACGTGAGGCTGTGTCTTCAACATGATGTGGGTCATCCCTGAACAGATCCCACACGATAGTGTGGGACGCTGCAAATTGTATTTGTACGCGAACTTAGTCGTGATGCTAAGTGCGTTTCGAACTTTGCATCTACCCATCAACATCCCCCAACTTGAAGTGATGGATCCGGTTGGTTCAGTGGACCGCGCCTGGATTTCTGCGCTGGAGGTCCCTGGTTCGAGCCCTGAACTGCACACCTAATTTCTTTCATTACGGGAGCCGGCAGACGCGAGGAAGCTGTAATGCGTCCTCGGTAAGTCCATCTGCATAGATCGCGAGCTGCTAGCAGAGCACTCGCGTCCGTCTGGCCCTAAGCCTCAAGGGGGAGCCACGGAGCAGCTCGTCTTCACGTTGCTGTGATCCGCTTGGTTCTCGCTTGAGCGGAGACAAATCAAGCTGCGTGCCGAGGCGAGTGTGGCGGCTCGCCTGGTACGTGGCGCGTTCGGTCGGACTGCCGGAGTGGCCCCTGGACGCGGGGGCGGGCTCTGGCGGACCTTGACTAGAGCGTTGGGTAGTGCCTCCAAAGCCAAATACTAGGGACCAAACGCGCCACCAAAAAAGGTGGTGCGGGTTGTGTGAGTTGTCATTGGGTGTGATCGCGGTCGCCGAGCGCGTGCCGAGTTGGCGAGTACAGTACCCACTGAGCAGTACCGCACCTGAGCTGCGGAGCAGCAGAGACGTGTTGTAACCGTGTGCCTGAGTAGCGGCTGAGCAAAAGATCCGTCGCCTGTCGAACCGCTAGACCGTGTCATCGTGTCATCGTGTCATCGTGTCGCCATGCCGCCGTGTTGCGGAGGTACCAGCAGAGCAGAGTCGTGTCGCCATATAGTCGCTAGCTAGCGATGGGGATTTGCCTCCTCGCCGCAGATTCACCATGCTGGGCATATTCGTGTATCCGTGTATTCAGTCCGTCACTGAGCCGAGCTCCTCGTACCCGCAGAGCCGTATAGCTGTTGAGACGTGGAGCCGTGTCTACCGTCTCACCGTGTTGCTGTTGCTGTGTCGCTGTCTACCACATAGTTGGTCGCTATACTGTACAAATATTGCCGCGTAGTTGTGCGGTATGCTGCGATGCAGCCCGGATCCATTATCGTACGGCCATGAGCAACGACGGATCACGGGCAAAGAAGCGAATTTGCTGCTTGGTGCTTGGTGCGTCGCGAGATCGCTCACCCACGCTCTGCGCCACTGCAGCTCGATGAGGCATGGCGATGCTCTAAGCGCTCCTGACTGAATTGTACCATATCCGTCTCGTGTACTGTAGTGGGACTGGCACAGGTACAGGATTAGCAGTTGTTGATGCAATTTGTGCAGCTAGTAGGGGTGATGGATGACTGCGCTTTTGTTGGTTTACCACGATTGTGCGGGAAAAAGTTGTACTACCAAATATGGTTTGTGTTTGTGTCGTTAGCTCGTGGACTGGCGTCTGCAGATTACTCTACGTCGTGGCTCTTAATTGTTTTGGATCTTCACAGCACTTCTCGTGAGATTCTTGCGTTTGTCGAAACGTCCTTCGTATACCTTTATCGTGGCTATCGCGCTCTTGTCGGACGATATAGCACCAAGAAGCGCCATCACTTGCTCCGAATAGGCAAGCAGATTTTATGCCATCTTCTTATTATGCCGTCTTTTTGGTAGGACCGGGAACTACACCTGCCAATCCTTCTCGCTGGATCTGGACGTCACAGTGATCGATCATCTGGCGGAGATGCACAAACATCTCGCGTGCACGAATCCCATCGAGCCCGCCGCCCACGAACGGGTCCTCCATTGCGATCTCGACATTGAACAGTCCGATCATCGTAAGACTTGTGAGAATGCTCAGCGTGAGACAGAAGCCGAAGTTGGTGTAGTGTGACCCATCGGATCGCATGAGGTAGACATAGTATGGGCCATAGAAGATTGGCAAAATGAGGATGAACAAGCGTGTGAATGACCTTGTCGCCTGTGGCGTCCTATAGAACTGTCACAAGAGAAGAGTGAGCAGTTGAGACTGTTGCGTCCAGTCGGATCAGAGCGTACCTTGACGTTCTGCAGCTTTTCAATACGCGCTTGGAGCAGCCAGTGGTACTGGTTGATACGCGACGCCTCGTTCGCCGGCAAACCGGCTAGCTTCATCACTTCGACCTGTCCATGGAGCCGCTGGAATGTGCTGATGATGCGCATCTGCAGCTCCTGTGTCCGTGCCACGTAGCTCAATGCAAGCTCACGACCCACCGACGTGAAGCGATGACGGCCGCGCGTCATGGTCGGCAAAAGCAACAGCGTCGCCGTGTCCTTGATCAGTTGATGCAGCAAGCCTTTGGTGTTTTGAACATGATCAGTTGGCAGCTTCGCTCGGCCGTTGTCCCCCCAATTCCACATGGCGTTGGCGAGAAAGATATTGGTAAACAGTGCGCGTGACTCGCCAATATCGATCAGCGCGAGCTCACGTCGTGCGTACGCCTGCTTGATCTGCATGATCATCGGCGACACGACGGCGATCGACACGATCATCCACGAGATGTTGGCGCCAAACGTCGCGCCATCGGACCGCTTGCCACCAAACACGTAGTACAATGTGGTCGCGACGACCGACACGAGGACGCACAGCAGGCTCTCGAACGTGACCAAGTGGATACACAGGATATGGCTCGCGGCGTACAGATCGAGCACCGTATTGAAGAAGCTCTCCTTGAGTTGACCGACGTGCGTGCCGTCGTGGTGGCCGACAACGCGTGCATTGAGACGCCGCTGGTTGTGGTCGATGGGCAGAAAGAACGCCGTGTCGGCCACGGGCGGCGTCTCGTGGCCGTCGCGCAGCGCGTCGTCGTCGTCGCTGCTGCCGTTGTGGGGGACGGGAGGAACTGCGGTCATGTCGACGCGACACGCGTCAAAGCCGTCGGCGTCGTAGCGCCGGTACTGCGTCTGCACGAGCGGCGACGGCGCGAGCGTGTCCATGCGGATTCTCTAGAGGGAGAAGGGGGGGGGATTTTGGTTGTGGTGGCTCTGGTCAACCATCGGCGGAACCTGCGACGCATGGGGAATGTGGCCACGTGCACATGTCGCAGATTACACTCCATAGCGTACCCTTAAGGGTACACTTGACCAACGGGTTACGATGGGCGTAGCCACTTGGTGGATGAAAAATGGTGGACGCGGCGCGGGTCGTGGGGATCAGCGCGTTCCTCGGCCGCACGCCGCGCACGCCGCTGGCGGGCGCCATCAAGAAGCGGTACGTTTGAGAGATCGACATGTGCATAGACGTGACGAAGGTCTCACGTTCCATACCCCCAGACCGGCGGACTTTGTCGTGCAAGAGATCTCGCTGGACGGCCGCACGCTGTCACTGGCGCCACGGTCCACCGACAGCGACGTTGAGCGGCTGCCGACGCAGGCCGAGCGAGACGCAGTGGTCGCGGAGATGGAGATAGTGCGGCTCAACAGCAAGCAGCGTGCAAAGGAGCCGCTCGTGTTTGAGGACCCTGCTGACGGTTGGCACGAGGAGCTACGGCGGCTCGTGCAGGACGAGGCGACCATTGCGCATCTCAAGCGTGTGGCTGCCGCAGACGCGGACGAGGAGCGGCCCTGTGTGCTCGATGCGCCCGTCGAATTTCGGGATCGTGTGTATCTACAGATCTGTATTCAGGTGCGTGTGTGAGGTGTTGCTCGGCGAGATGCCGCACGCGACTAACTGTGACGCACGCAGCACTGCTTCCCGTCTGTGGATTGCAAGATTCGGAAGCGCGATGTCGCGGACCCACCGTCGCCGAATGCGGTGAGTATGGAGCAGCAACAGATCGAGGTCGTGCAGGATGGGATGTACAAGAAGTTTCGCAAGGCTGGGATCTCCGAGAGCAATGCGTGCACACTTCTCGCGTTCATCCGGAAAGGTGCCGCTCATGCGGATGCAGTTCGAGGCGTGGAACTCACGCACGACGACACGAAAGAGGCACGAACGGCGCTGCATCGACAGATCTCGTCGGCGTCCAACGTGCTGAAGACCCGCACGGAGACACGCGGCGGGAAGCAATGTCTTGTGGTCGGATTCTCCCCGCACAACTCGAAAAAGCGGAAGCGAGCGGATCAGCCCCCAGAACCTTATCTGCGATTTGTGCTGCAGAAAGTCAATCTCGAACACTTTACGTGCTTCGAGCGAATGGCACGTTTGCTGAAGCGCCCCGTCTCGGCGTTTGCCACGGCCGGCACGAAAGACAAAGTGGCAGTCACGTATCAACACGTCACCGTGCAGAATCTTCCACCTGAGCGCCTGTTAGAGCTGAATGGGAGTGATGGCGGTGATACCGACAGAACTAGCGGCGCCAGTTTCCGAGTCGGCCACATGGAGTATGTGGCCACCCCCATGGTACTATATGGTTGCTTGACTGGGTGATTCGGTCATCTTCGTTCTCACCACTCTTCTGTCGCTGGTAAACATGTAGAGTCTGGGAGGTCTTCAGGGTAATCGATTCTCGATCGTTGTGCGAGATCTTCCGATGGATCTCACGGATACAGACATGGAGGATCGGATCCTTCACGTCGAGCAGCACGGTTTCGTGAACTACTTCGGCTTCCAGCGTGTTGGTCTCCCCACTTCGACTGTGCGCCCTCATCAAATTGGTGAGCTGATCGTTGCTCGTAAATGGGAAGACGCTGTCAAGACGATCTTCACACCATCCGACCACGATCCGCCCGACTGCGCTGCAGCCAAGGCGGCATTTCTAGCGAATCCGACCGACGTGGATGCGGTTCTCAAACTCATTCCTCTGAACAGTATGCAAGTTGAACGGTCTGTTCTCACGGGTCTCAAGCGCCATGGAGTCACAGCATGGGAGGCAGCAGTTCGAGGTATCGCGTTCAGTCGGCGCACCATGTACTTGCACGCCTATCAGAGTTTTCTCTTCAATGCGATCGCTTCGTACCGTATCGATGAGTACGGGACTTCAGTTGTCGAAGGCGACCTTATTCGTGAAATCGGAGACAACAATCAAGACTCTGTAATCGTTGCGTCCATCGAGAAGGCTGCTGAGATTAATGCACGTTTGGAGAATCCGCTCGCGTGCGTCGTGTTGCCATTACCAGGGTCGAATGTCTTGACTCCGACCAACAAGACTGGGTTACGGCTGCAGCAGGTACGAGACGCGAACGATTGTATTGAAGGCTGGCAAGGAAATCTTTAATCTCACGTTTTTTGCTGTGTAGCTACTTGACGAGCACGGTACGGCGACTGCGTTAAAGGAGTCAAGTGAACTGAAAGGAACGTATCGCGCACTTGTGGAGAAACCAAGAGATGTCAAATGGGAGAGTGTGAATGGTACGTTTCGAACCGAACGGGCATGTCATCAGCGTGTCTTTGCTGACGTGTATAGCGTGCTGCCCTTTTTAAAGATGACGAGCGTGCCGTCCAGATTCAGTTCTCTCTCAACAGTGGCTGCTTTGCGACGATGTGTCTGCGCGAGATCCTACGTTACAACTTGTAATCCACAAAGACGTACCGCAAACGGTTGCGGCAATCGCTCTGATTTGTTGGAATGATAACTACTACCAAGTCACTTGCATTTTATCACACTCACTTCTTCTCATCTATGAGTCCTATCACATCCGTCGCTTCAAAACGATGGAGGTTCCTCATCCTCATCATCGGCCACGCACAACCACGGATGGTTCAGCGCGTCGGCAATCGATATTCGTTGGGTCGCATCCTTGCATAGTAGACGTGCCAGCAAGTCTCGACACTCGGCACCCACGATGCGGCCGTCATCAGGCACGACGAGCTCGCACCGGATGATCTCGTCGAAAAGTTCCTTCGTCGTTTCTCCTTGGAAGGGCAGTTTGCCGAACAAGAACACAAACAGAATCACACCGACTGCCCAAATGTCGGCCTTGAACGGGTCGTACGGCTCGCCGGAACAGCTCTCCGGCGAGAGGAACTGGTACGTTCCCACTGTGTCGGTCACGCGAAGAGGCTGCGCGGAGTGTGTCGTCTTGAGCGCACAGCCAAAGTCAGAGATGTGGCACCGGCCAGTGGCATTCAGCAGAATGTTGTCGGGCTATCGGCACACGAGACACCACACAAATTGTCAATTTCTCGCACAAAGAGCGGTGGCTATGGTGGAGGCTATTATCAATACCTTGAGGTCGCGATGGCAGATACCGTGCTTGTGCAGGTAGCGCAGTCCGTTGAGAATGTCGAGCGTGTGTGCACGAGCCAGATCGTCCGGGAGAACCGACTTGGTGACGGGGCTCACAAAATCCTTTGTGCCAGGTCGGAAGACCATGCACGGGCCCTGCGGCATGTACTCAAGCACGAGATAGATCTTGTCGCTGCTCTCGGACTCGATGACCTCGAAGAGCAGCACAATGTTCCGGTGGTACAGCGTGCGCATGATGCGCACTTCGTCTCGCATGCGGTCCAGCGCCGTCACCACGCGCATGGAGCCCGAGGGATATTGCGGCGGCGGCGGTGTGGGTGGCGGCGATAGCGACGCGGACGATGCGATCGAGTCCGCTGCGTTGTCGTCCGCCGAGAGATTGTGAGAAACGTAATCCTTCATTTTTGAGAGCGTCGACTTGGAGAAAATCTTCATCGCGAACTGACGACGAGGTGCGGCGGGCGGCGGCTGCGGCGCAAACGTTGGGCGCGGCGGCGTCACCACCATCGACGGCATGGGCGGTGGCGGTGCATCCATTGCGTCCGTCGTCATGCGCACCGGCGACAGCGCAGCCTCGGGCGGCGGCGGCGCGATGCGCTCGACGAGCTTGACCTTGGCGAAGCGGCCCTGGCCGAGCGTGCGCAGCAGCGCGTAGTTGTTGACGCGCTTCCCGCCATCCGCGGCCTTGCGGGTGTCGACGACGCGCGTCTCGACGATGTCCCAGCGCGTGGCGCTCGCCATGGCACGAAAAGGTGTTGTGCGGTGACCGGATCCGCTCGTGGTGCCAATCCACGACTCAGCCTCAGCCTCAGATCTAGGTGTGGCTTGAGGCTGGACCGGCTGTGTGCTAGTGGCCGCAGTCCAGCAGGACCGACCTAGAGAGTCTAGGTCTAGCAGTGTTGTAGCTCAGGTTCCAGGTTTTTCAGATGTCGATCGATGAGCCAGGAATGGCTTTGTGTGTGGCCTGTGCAGTTGTCGGATTCAAGATGGGCACGATTGGTGCTGGTATTGCACAATTACTGCTTGGAATTGCGAGTTCTGTGACACAAGTCGCTGACAACCACAGGATGCATTGCAAAACACCTAGATTAACGCGGAATACATGCCGAAGCACTTGATTGCAAGCTAGAAGCAACAAGCCTCACACGGGCGAAGCATATTGTGATGTCTGGACAGAGTCCGATACACGCAAGCTCACATCACAACACAACCTTCCTTGCTGGCTTCATCATCGTTAACGTTGAAGTTCTGCTCGCGCGAGAAAGCTTCCTTCTGTAATCGCCACCAAAACCCCAGCGATTAGCTATCAGACAACGAGAACATCAGCAGAAGTTTCACTCACCTCTTCGTACGTGAACAAATTTCCAACTGGAATCGTGTGTTCACGGCCTTCGCTATCCTCCATCATGTACGAGCCGCCCGGTGTTCGCTCTTTGACGTATCCGGAAAAGACATGTGTTTCTCCGAACTCGTCCTTCAGCATCCAGCACAAATGTGAGCCCATGGGAAACTCGCGGGGACGTGGCGAAATGTCCTTTCTGATTGGTTTCTCCTCGACCTTGACGGCGATGGAGATCTCTGGTGTTACTGCAGATCCTGAGACAAGATCAGTGATGACTGGGTTTGACGCCTGAAAACTCGGCTGGCTAACTACAAAACGTTCGCGGGGGAATCCATCCATCGCGACATCACCGTCGTCGTCCTGAGTGAGATCAACTAGCGAACCACGAGCTGGTTGCGGATGACGAGAGTCAAAATCACGACCGACGAACTCGTATGGAGTGACTGTCGGCGGAGCATACAGGACGTTCACAGGCGAAAACACTGGTGATGGGACCGATGGAGGTGGCCCCGGCTGATCTCGGATGACTTTCACGCAATCAAGCATCATATCCTTCGCTCCACCGCTAAGTGCGTTGAAGAGCTTCCCGTACTCGAATTCAACGACGTCGTAGACGTGTTTCGGCAACACTTGTTTCTTTCCCTCCCATAGCTCGCACTGCAATGCTGCTACTTCACGCATACACTGGGTAGAGTGTACGATCACGCCGTTGAATTCGAGAATCTTGTTCTCGATCTCTTTCTTCGAGCTTGGTACAAGATCGTCGTAAAACTCCATGTGCTCATTCAAAGTTTCCTTCTGCTTCTCTCGCTCCTTAGTTGCAAGCAGTTGTCGCATCGTGTGAAACTCGTAGTATAAACGCAGCGCCTGAATCATCTTCGCCACATACGCTTTCATCTTGTCTTCGACGACGCGCTCAGCATCTGCCTTGAGCATCTCAACCCGACTGGTTGACACGTCCAACCACTCGTGGATACAAGGTAAAATTTGTTGCCGAAGAGCTTCGAGCTTCTGGTAGAACTCCAACCGTGTGTTCGCACGCATGACATCTTGTTTACGTGCCTTGTGAAGCAACTGACTTTCCTCGCGAACTTGTCGCAGCCTGACGACTTCGGAATTCGCAGAATGAACGACAGCAGCGTGCGCGTTCAGCGTAGCGTCGGCTTCCTCTTCTCCTTCAGCTAGATAGCTCTGCTTGTGTCGCATCACAATAGCCATCAATGCTGCGGTGTGAGTCATCTGGTTGTTTCTCGCTTGAACCAACTCCTGCTCACTTGTCTTCACGTCCCTGCCAGCTTGCTCTAAGCGAGCCTCAATGGAGCTCTTGAGGTCTGTAATTCTTGCCCGAACGCGGCGGCGATGCGATTGAGAGCTCTTTACGGCCTTCACGATCGACTCTTGTCGAGCAACACAGGAAGATAAAGCATCCTTGATGACTGTGATGGCATTTCGCGCCGCCTGTGCTCGTTCGCTCTTCTTCATCTGATCCATCAGCATGACCGAGGATTTTGACTCGACCATGGCAGCATCTTCCTGCATTTTGGCGTCAGATGGTTTCAATCGCAATTCCTAGACAATACATCTGCATCGTTAGACATACAGAAAAGCAGCTGAATAGGCACGATCGACGTACCAGTTCGTACTGATCCTGTCGAGGTATCTGCAAGAGCGCATCCATGATTTGGTTAACGCCATCGCTCCGCACGGCAACGACATCCGTGACGGGCACATGCTTGAGCGCATTCGCTAGCGACTCGACGACAACTACGAGTGGATCGTCCAGCTGCGGTGCGCGCTTGACCGTCAATGCCTCGAGCGCTGCCGACAGCCACTGTGCATCGTCCTGTGTAGATCGCGATGCTTGCGTGATTTTGGCCACAACATCCGTGAGAATCTGAGTCGCACGCTCGAGGTTGTAATGGCGTGGCCGCGGGCTCGCACTACTATCACTGTCTTCGCTTTGCTGCGTGGCCTGCGTCATCTCGGCATTGTCGTCGCCTTGCGAGAGATCAACCGTGACGACACAGTCGCCCATGGACGTGCGGTGCCGCTTGTTGGACGTGTCCATCTTGACGTCACCGTCGTGGTTGCCGTCGCTGTCACTGCGCCGCTTGGCATTGTTGCCGTTGGAATTGCCGGTGGCAAATCCGCTCGTGGCGACGTCGTTGTTGCCCATAATGTCACTGCGGTTATGGCCATTGACGTCCCGCCCAGGCGACGCCGTGGTTGCCGTCGCAGCCGCTACCATATCCGCCGCCGCTCGCAGTTGCTCCTGCCGCCGCTGCTCCTTGAGATAGTGATACGCCTCGCGCGTGTTGTTGTGGCACCGCGTGAGCGCCGCGACGAGCTCGTCCTGCGTCAGCTCCCGCTCAAACTCAAAGCGCACGAGCACGCGCAGCCGCTCGAGTTCGAAGAGATCGACGCCTTGCGAAGTGGGAGCCTCACCCATGGGGGGAGGAGGAAGAGAAGGGGAGAGGGTGGGGACGTTGGCGCCGTGTCGCGGAAGAATGGGAAACAAGGGCAACACGAAGCTATCTCGGTAAATTACGCAAGTACCCCACATCCGTGTCAACCCATTGCGCTGTAAATTACATCTAGGCGACCCAAGAGTGATGGTCACTGAGTCTCTCAACCGGCATTTCGCTGACGAGCGAGCCATCACTCCAGCTTTCATCATCAACGGGCGTATCCATCATCTACCTTGTGTTAGTAAGTGGTCTCATCCTCGAAATCCTCTTCGCGGTACGGCAGCTCCAGCAGACGCGTCGCGACGACGCCCCACGAGTCGTCGCTCGCGCGCTGTTCCAGCTCGAGGATCGTGAACTGGCCGAGTCGCAGCGAGCCTGGTGCGTGCAGCACGCCGACGCATGAGTGATGAGCCTGTTCAATCGATTGCGATGGTGCGCACCTGGAAAAATGATCGGGGAGTTGCTGTCGATGGTCTGGTGGGGACCGCCGACGATCTCCAGGTGGTGAAAGTCGAGCAACGTGCTATCGTCGGCCTGTGGAGCAAGGAGACGCGTGAGTTTGTCAGTTGCCGACGTTGGTAGGGATGCCCAACGGACCCCTGTACACACAAACGAACGAGTTCTCTGTCAACATCCAGTCAGACAGGTGCACCTATGCAAAACCACGTACGTGGAGATGGAAGGAACGAAACCGATGAGGAATCGCGGAGCACAATAAGCAAATCGACACTCTCGGCGGGGTCTTTGCCGTCACCGACCAGTCTGTGCCATGGCGTTGCTAGCTCAGCATTTGTAATCGCAAGGTGGCGGTTGAAAGCACTGCACTCACTTCATATACCGCTCTTCGCCCATCACAGCCACACCCGGTACGAGCGTCTCGGTCTTGGCATAACAATTGACGGAGTACTGCGTGAGATTGGGGGTCACTTCTTCCCAACTGGGCCGCGTCGTCGGTGGGTCGTTCTACAGGGGCACGCACAGCATGGGGTCACAGTTCAAGCGATCCACTCGACTGCGTGGCCACATACCTCTCCAGGTACATACAGCACGCGGCACACAATGGTCTCGAGCCGCGAGATGAGCGCCATCATGTCGCCCTCGGCGGCGGCGTTGCCTTCGTTGCGTGCGTAGGCGCTGGGCTCGCGCTCCGCGACGTGGCCACCACAAACCAGCACGGCATTCAAGTCGCCGTCGCTGGAGCACACGACTTGCTCACAGAGCGTCGTCACGCGGCGGATCTGGCCGTCTAGATCGCTCAGCAGCAGCAGCTTGAGGCGGCGCGGACCCATGTCGTGAGATACTGTCGATCCGTGGTTGATGATGAACAGCAGCACCAATGGATACCTTCGCACAACCTTCGGCCAACAGCTGTGATCCGTTCACCCCGCTCGAGTGTCATGGACACACTCATCCACGATGCAATGATGCCATCGCGAAGTCTAGCCAGTCAAATGTTCAGTGCACTCGGCCCGGACTGGATGGACGTGCCCATACAAACACCGAAGAAGGCAATAGTAAAACAAGATCCACCGGAGATGGCGTCGCACTGCCTGCGTTTGCGTCCAGCCAACGGGCTGATTCCTGTCCTGGGTTTCTCTCTCGGATTCTCTCGCAGGTGGACTTTATGGATGCAGCCATGTTCGCCTCTCCCGCCGCATTGCACCTGGGCATTTCCATCTTTTCTTGTTTTTTCATTGGCTGAAATGCCGTCAATTACTTACGAGCTGTCACGAATGGGCTGCCGGCCGGGGCGTTCACGCCACCGACTACCCCCTCTTTCCATTTTCGTCAAACCGATGACGTCGAACCCCACCTCCGGTCGGTGGCACGAGTGTGTCGTCTGCTGGCGTTTCTCCAAAGGTGCCAGCAGTTCAAAGGGGCGTGACCACCGCATTCGCTCACACTTCCGGCTCCCCACACATAGTCGCAAACGCTCGGCAACGCTCGGCGTTTCCTCGGTCCCCTGGAGAAGTTTCGGCACCTCCCCAAATAAAGCAGCACCACCCGAACCGAGCGGGTGCGTGACCGGGGACTTGGCTCTTGACAACTCCACATTCTCCCATTCGTCGCCATGAACACGGCCACGTACCTCTTCGCCCGCATGCGCAACTGCAAGTCGTCGCCATCGCTCGACACCTCGGGCGCGGCCACGCCTCGTAAGCCCAAGCCCTCGATGCTCAGTCGCCACGCACGCGCCGCCGTCTTCGCGTCCGTCGGCAGCGCCCAGCACAGCTACCATGGCGATGACGCCGTGGGTTACGGTCCAGGCTACATGGTCGTGGCCGACGGCGTCTCGGGCACGCTCAAGTCCTCGGGCGTGCTCGCACGTATCCTCGTCTCGGAGACACTCTCGATGCTTGGCAAGCTGAAGAAGCGCGCGCGGGACGAGCCCATCCAGGCCGCCGACTTTAGTCAGTACATGCAGATCGCCACCAAGAACGCGCGCAAGTCGACGCGCCGCAAGGGCCGCCTCGACTCGACCATCTCGGCCGTCTACTTTGACGAGCATGCGCGGATAATGTACGTGTTTACGATCGGCGACTGCAAGGCCGTGCTGCTGCGTGGCGACAAGGTCGTGTTCGAGAGCGATTCGATTATCTACGACTTCAACGTACCCGCAGTCGTCTCGAGCAACCAGGCCATCAACTACTCGTCCGATGTGCACGTGCAGACCTGCAAGTACGAGCCCGGAGACGTCTGTCTTCTTTTCTCGGATGGGGTCCACGATAATTTGTACGTCGACCAGGTGCTCGACGCTGTCGACGCCAGCACGGCCAACGCCGAGCTCATCGCAAAAAACACAGTGCAACAGGCCATTGACACGTTCACCGTCTGCGAAGACTACATCCCGTTCGCCGTGTCTGCGGCCGGTTTTTGCCGGGAGGCCGTGGAAGAGCTCAAGTCCAATACGGCCTTGGACGAGGTCGAGTACGAAACATTCCGTGCCAAGTGTGCGAGCATCCCGGCATTTGAGATCACCCGCGCCGCCTTCTCCAAGGAGAAGCGGGTGCGTCAGCTCGCTTTCTACAGCGCGTCCAATCTGCTCGCATTCGCCCACAAGAAGCTCGGCAAGCGCGACGACGTGTCCGTCTGCGCAGCGGTCCTGGCATGATGAGCCTTGCCTCCGGCAGCTCGTTCCGATCACTTTGCCAGGAGACGTAGAGAAGGGCTGTGGACGACAGCAGCCTGGCCTCCACGATGCTCTTGCGCAATAGCACACAACGCCCCCCGTATTATAATCCTAATATCACACCTGTATTCTGCTTGTGGCGTCCGCTTTCGGCTTCCCACCATTGATGGACATGCGTGGTGTCATTGGTCGAGTGCCGTGAAAGGGTGGATACATGTCATGGAACCAAAAAAGGGTAAGATCATCCAACTTGACCCACACGAAGTGTTGATTAAACAACCGTGTTTTGCGAATTGTAATCACGAGAGTGCACCGGCCACCCAGTTTCCCCATTGTGGTTTTTCCCACCACCACCACCTTCTCCGATCACCATGGGCAAGCGAGGCCACCGCGGCGGCGGCCGCCACTTTCGCAGCAAGAAAAG
This sequence comes from Pythium plurisporium, assembly GCA_023336035.1. Lineage (NCBI taxonomy): Eukaryota > Oomycota > Peronosporomycetes > Pythiales > Pythiaceae > Pythium > Pythium plurisporium. The sequence goes on from JAADVY010000119.1 coordinate 18,597, forward strand.
CCGCGGCGACGGTGTGCGCACGGACGCGTGGCGTCAGGACAAGCCCGGCGAGGACAAGTACACCGACTTCGTCTTCACGAACGACAACTTTGTCAAGTACTACCAGGCGCAGGAAGTCGTCCGCGTGGACGAGTGGGACGCGTTCATGGCGTATCTCGCCAAGCCGCTGCCCACGAGTTTTCGCATCAACAACTCGTGCGCGTTCGCGGACCGGTGCGTGGTTGCGTGGAGGGTGGGGAAGGGCGGGATTTCCCGTATCTGACGTATGATGTGCTGTAGCATCCGCGAGCGCATCCAGACCGACTTCAAGTTTGACGGCCTCGTCGTCGACGACGAAGAGGTCGAGCCCATCAGCGAGATGCCATGGTACCCGGACCACCGCGGCTTCCAGTGGTCGGTCGAGCGCCGCCGCATCCGCAAGCTCGAGATCCTCTCCGAGTTCCAAAAGTGGCTCGTCGAACTCTCGGACGGCGGCAGCATCACGCGTCAGGAGGCCGTGAGCATGATCCCACCGCTCGTGCTGGGCGTCGAGCCCCACCACAAGGTGCTGGACATGTGCGCTGCGCCTGGCTCCAAGACGTCGCAACTGCTCGAGTCGCTCCACGCGGAGGAGAACCGCACGGGCGAGACGCCCACAGGGATGGTCGTCGCGAACGATGTCGACTTGAAGCGCGCGTACATGCTCGTGCATCAGGTGAGTGTTTTTGTGCGTTGTGAGGATGAAATAGCTGCTCGCTAACGATGCGTGTGGCCGCGTGCAGTCGAAGCGCATTGGCTCGCCTGCTCTGTTGGTGACCTGCCACGAGGCGCAGAAAATCCCGTTTCTCGGTGGTGAAGACGAGAAGCAGAATGGCTTCTTCGACCGAATTCTGTGTGACGCACCATGCAGCGGCGACGGCACGCTCCGTAAGAACCCAATGATTTGGAAGAACTGGGATGCCAAGAATGGCATTGCACTGCATCCTCTTCAAGTCGAGATTGCCAAGCGGGGAGCTTCGCTGCTTAAGGTTGGCGGCTACATGTGCTATTCGACGTGCACGTTCAACCCGCTCGAGAACGAGGCGGTTGTTGCCGAGATGTTGCGGTGGTCGCAGGGTGCACTGGAGCTGGTGGACGTCACCAACACTCTCCCGCTTCTCAAGCGTCGACCCGGAAAGACGACCTGGAAGGTGCTGGACTCGGAGTTGAAGGAGTACAAGAGCTTTGAGGAGTTTACCGATCCGGCAAACGAGTCGCGCCGGAACCCGAAGAACCGCATTCGCGTTACTATGTTCCCACCAACGGCTGAAGAAGTGACCAATTTCAACCTTGAGCGATGCATGCGATGCGTACCACAGGATGAGGTGAGTGGAATATTACAGGCGAGCGTGAAGTGCCTTTACTCATTTGATGTTCGTGTGATGGCGCAGAACACGGGCGGTTTCTTCATTTGCTTATTCAAGAAGACTGCGCCGACGCCGATTCAGGCTACAAGCGCAAAGGAACCCACCGCTGCCAAGGCTGTCGACGCTGAAGGTGCCAGCGCTGAAGATGTGGCTGGTGCGGCTACAGCTGGCGATGACGGTGAATCTGCAGAGGATGCCGATACCGCCAGTGCCGAAGGCGCTGATGACGACGCGGACATTGCCCCCGCTGCCGAAGCCGTTGAAGCCGCGGAATCTACGCAAGACAGGCGAGGCCGACAGAGCCGCCGCGAGCGCAAGGGAACGTCAAGAGGTGAGCATTATGTCGCGTTCAGCGACGATCAGTTCCAGCATGTCAAGTACACGTACGGTCTCGATGAGGCCTTCTCATCGGCGCAGCTGATCACTCGCTCGGACGAGTCCAAAGCAGTGACATATGTGACGAAGAGCATCACGATGGAGCTGCTGGAAGAGATGCGGGCCAAGGGCCTAAAGGTCATATACACTGGTGTCAAGATGTTTGAGCACAGCAACCTCGCGGACGGCAGCAAGAGCTACCGTCTCTGCCAGGCGGGTTTGCGCATGGCGCTCCCTTTTATCAGCAAGTGTAAGATCCCGATCTCGTCGCGTGACCTCCAGATGCTCCTCCAACGCCATGGCGACCTGATGGACTTCGACGAGTTTGAGCCGGCCACATGCAAGGCTATCACAGAGGCTCCTCAGGGCACGCTCATCTGCATGCTCGACCGCCCGCAGCAGTCGGTCGCTGAGTACGTGCTGTTTTTTTGTGATCCCTCTCTTGTTTCTGATCCATGCGTATGCTCACTGGACGGATCGTTGTGCTCTCACAGGAAGATGATTCTGAACGTCGTTATGTGGCGTGGCCGCAACTCGGTCAACCTCATGGCCTCCAAGGTTGACTCGGCCGCCATCGCCGCCGTGATGAAAGCGCTCAACATCTACGACGACAAGGTTGAAGAGCAGGTAGCCGCCGCCAAGCAGGAGCGCCAGACCCAGCGCGCCGTCCGTGACGCCGAGCAGGCCGCCGCCAAGGCAACTCAGTAGATTGTGCACAATGTACTCACATACAGGAAATTTGTAGCTTCCATCTGGCTCCACTCAGAGCTTGCAAAATAGGTTTTTCCCTGCCTCGGCTCTCCTATGCTGTTTGCTAAGGTTTTTCTTGTTCCTGTGCAACTCGATCTTCCAACACTCTCTTCTGCTTTGTCGGTGGCGCCGGTGGCGTCGTGCTGCCTATCGTCGTCCGCATCCACAGCTCGTCGAGGTCCCCGTAGGTGGACCGACGCCTCTCCGCAGGAACAAGCGGTCGTAAAGGACGAACGGCTCTGCATACGCACTCGCAGTCATCCGTGGACCAGTCAGTGCGACACGTGGACGGGGATCGGACCCCCGCCCACAGAGAATCCACCAACCCTCAACGGCCAAGACCAGTCACCCACAGATCCAACACGACTCCCGACGTTCAACAAACCCCATGCCCGTGATCAACACCCGCAAACGGAAGCCATCGGCCGCCGCCATTGAGAAGCTACTCGCAGCCTCCTCGCAGCAGACCACCAGGTGCGAGGAACTTTTTTGCATCTTCTTCTGCATCTCGTTCTGTGTACTTACGGGCCACTACTGTTCTCTGCAGCCGACGAAGCAGCCGCACCACTCACCCTCGTAGCCTCCGCTCGACCGCTCCCGAGAATGAAGCATCCGACCTCTCGGGTGCGTTGTTCTGCTTTCTCGTTGACCTCTTGTCGAGCCCTTGCCTAACCCCCTCTTTCCATCTGCAGATACGGGGTCGGCCTACAGTGGAGACGTCCCACTGCGCCGCATGCGTGCCACGGGGCGCCGTCGCGTCGTCGAGCCGCGCGCAATGGACGAGGACGACGACGAGATCGACGCTGCTGCCGCCTCTCTGAGCAGTCACGCGAAGCGGCGTCGGATCCGCAGCGACAGCGACGCGTCGGATGCGTACAATGACGACGACGACGGTTTGGACGCCGTAGACAACAGCACTCTCGTGGAGCATATTGCTCGCATGCGAGCGTTGCTGCGCCGTGCTGAGCGAGCGGTCGGGAGTGGTGGCCAGGGCGAGGATGACGGGAGCTCCGCCAGTCTCCACGAAGAGATCCGCCGGCTCCACGCTACAGTCGAAGCCATGGCAGGCCACGTGCCTGCATCGGGATCGATGACACCGTTGGAGACATTGCAAACGGTCCACTCGACGGTGCGTGGAATCCAGTCCATGCTGGCCGAGCCGATCAGCGCCGATGAGCTGGCGCGCCTTACGCGCCCAATTCTTGAGCTTCTGTGGCAACAAGCGCGCCAGGCGGCAGATTTTGAGATGCGGTCCAAGCTCACGTTCTGGAGGCAGAAGGCTCAGCATCTCCGCGGCAGCCTGCAAGCGGTCCTGCCCTCCTCCACTAAAGATGACATGACAACTGCAGTCCGAGACGCGCTCGGCTTTGTGTCCTCGTTCTACCTGGTGGAGACCGCGCCGAACCTTTCGCGGGACGCAGACCCGGCCAAGGATATTGCAGTGGCGTCGGCCAATGCGAAGATGGCGCAACAAGTTCATAAAGTCCAGCTCGAGCGACTCCGGGAGACATGTCTGGGTCAACCGCTCGCCAGTTCGCTGCTTCTCTTGTCGCAGACTCCCCGTCCTACCGGCTGGGAGGCAAGTTCCTCGCTCAGTGGTCCTCATGATGCTGGATTATCAGGGCCGCCAGATGAACAGGCCATTGGCAGAGGTAAGTGAAAACTCCATCGTGGATATCTGTGGGTGATGCTCACGGTCAGCTAACACTCTAGATGTGCTTGTGTGACCAGGTTGGAGCGTTGCGATAGCCTCGACAGGAACTACATCCAATGTTGCTAGCATGTCATCACCTGCACCTGCTGAGAACACGGCGACTGGTATCGCTGCGGGTCAGTCGAACTCTTCTGCCGCTCCACTTTCGACGGATCTTTCCGAGACGCAACAGACGAGCCTTGACCAGAGCATCTCACGAATCACGACAAAAGGTCTCAACATGGCTGCTCGCCGTCGACTGGCAACGCTCGTCAGTTCTCAGCTGCGTGCACAGGCATCCCAACCAGCATCGAGCGCACCGCCTGTGCCGATATCGACGATGCATGCTACCACTGCGTCAACGGCAACGTCGCCATGGATGCCAACCACGACGGTCGTTCCCGAGTCCAGTCACCGTAGTGTCATGGAGTCAGTTCCATCGCCATCGGTCCGCAGTGCCCCGCAGTCAGTGACCGCCACCGCAGCATCTCAGTCACCGAGGCGAGTGGCCGAAGCTGAGGCACCGGCAATTCAGCCGGTCGACAACGAAGAAAACTCGGACTCCGACCTCAGCCACTCCGGCGTCGGCTGTGCAACTTGCGGTCGCAATGATGCCTATTCCTCGCTGCTGCTTTGTGACAACGGCTGTGAACGCGAGTTCCACACGTTCTGTCTTCAGCCGCCGCTGGACAAGATCCCCGAGGGCGACTGGTACTGCCCCAAGTGCTTGGCTATGGAGAAGATCCAACCGGACAGCCAAGTGTACTCGTGCTCGGCTGCATTGTGTAGCAAGATCACGGGTGGCAAGTACTGCACGCTGCATCGATGCAAGTTCGACAAGTGTCTCAACCGCTCCAACTTTGGAGGCTTCTGCCGCCGCCACGAACAATATCGCGAGCCAAAAGCCCCACGGAAGGGCTCCAACACAATCAATTCTGTTGGGAAGCCAAGGACTGTAGCTGCACCTCTGTTCACTCCTGCCGTGCCTTCTCCAACTCCATCAGCAGCACCACCCGCAACGGCTGCGCAACCGACGACTTCGAAGGCGCGACTCAACGCGGAGCAACTCATGAGCAGCATGCGCCAAATGGGCATTTGGCTGCCGGCGCACCTGACGACCAATGCCTCCAAGATGGACTCAACCAGCTCACAGTAGCTCAGCGAATCCGTTGAGATAGATCTGCCCAGAAGCGTCCTACGTCAAGATCAAGATTAAAGCGATGGAACTGAACACTTGGGTTTGCACCTCGGTATCTTGCTATTTCTAGACGACTTCCCAGGATGTTCTGGTCTGACGCAGCGCTTCGACCTGCAGTCCAAACCTCCGACTCGAGCGTCCTCGTTGCCTATCGCCGGTGTGGAGATTCATCGGCTTTGCACAACGACAGCAAGCGGTATCGCGAGCTCAAGCAATGGCGTCGCGCTCGGTCACGCACGGCCCTGAGAGTGGCGATGCGCCGTCGTTCACATGGTGCGTTCGCTTGTGTCGCGTCGTTTGATGTGGGTTCTCGTAGCTGAGTGTGCTTTCACAGTGAGGTGTGCAAGATATCAGTCCGCTCGGCCCAGAAGCTGCTTGACCACGTCAACTTCTCACCGCTCCACAAGGCAGCGCTTGAAGGCGGAGTAGGACCGCACTCGCCGACGAAGGGCCGATCGGGCATGCGCCGCATCCTCTACGACGGTACCAAGCTCTTCTGGCGTATCAACGAGACGCTTGAGCTATGCATTCATGAAGACACTGGTGCCAACTGCATCACGGTCACGGCTGCTCCGCAAGATCAGCAGCATGACGCTTCAGAGGTACGTGCGGATGGTTCGTCGTCGGGCATCGGCTTGAGCTCATCAAGTGGACTCGTAGATCAAAGTGGCGCCTTTGCTGCTGGATCGACGCAGCGTGATCCGTGGGGCCACAGAGGATGGACCTCATGCAGCGATCTCGGAGCGCGACCCACAGTCGCACACGGTTGGATACCCGACGCACGCGCAGGCTCACCCTCTCGTGCCAGACGTGATCAATAAGTACCTACTTGCGCGTCTGCAGGCGAAACGCAGCGGCAACAATGTTTCTCTGTTCCTCCAGAAGCTCAGGGACGACGAGTTTGAACCGATCGTGCTCTCGCTCTCGCACCATTTGACGGTGCCGGCGGCGCATCTCGCCACGCGGCGTCGCCACACCTACGACGAGGTGAAAACTGCTCAGAAACACGTCAAGGAGGCCGCTGTGGAGCTCAAGAACGCGCGCATGCAGGCAGAGACGCTGTCGAACCTCGCGCGCGTGACACTGGAGGCGTTCTCGAAGCGAACGCCAGCGACCGCGGGAAACGCGGGCAGCTCGCGCCACGATGGGAACACGAGCCACAAGTCGGAGTGGCTGCGTGTGTACGACCGCATCCAGTTCAAGAACGCGGTGGAGCACAGCAAAGGTATGCTCGGCCACCCCCAGCCTCACGATCGCAAGTAATGTCACAGACATAGACACCGAATACAGTCATATCTATTCTAGCGACGGCCATGCGTTCGGTACTCGTCTCTGTGCATTCTGACGACAGGACGCGTACAATGAGATAGACGACCAGACACCATACTTGATAGCTAGAAACCTAAGAAGTATGCGCTCGTGGGTCGGTCCAGGTCGTCACACGGTTGATGTGGTCGACGAAGAATACTCGGCCTTTCGCATCCCGCTTCTCCTCCCACCCCTCTGGCAGTGGAAGTTCCACGTTGTCTTCGTGTTGACAAGTACTCTTCGATGGCGAATACGATCCTGGATGGTAGGTGGACGCCGACTGCGCGATGTCCTTTTGCTGGCGGATGTAATCGAGCATCGCATCACAGTAGAGGTCGCGCGACTCGCGGTTGGAGAGATCCATGAACCGTGGCGACGGCACGGTCGACGAATACGACGAATACGTAGACGATGACGGATCCCACGGTGAGCGAGGCGTATGGGATGAGGAGCTGTGGTGGATTGGCAGCTCTGGGAATCGGGGCGATCGCACAGATTGGCTCATGACGTTTGGTGGCCGCGGCCTACAAAATCATCGATACGATCAGTGTGGTCATCGCTGTGAGAGGTACGACGTATCTCCGGAGTTCGTACGATCGAATGCGAATCACGACGTTGCCATCGGAGATCTTTTGCGTCGCCGGGTGCATGGCCGGGAAGTTGGTGGTCACCGTATTGGCTTGGAGCCGCTCGTCTTCCTGTGCATAAACGTGAGGTGTCTCGATGTGGAGGCGACGTGCAAGGGAGCAGTACGCACCTTGTTGTGGTAGTCGGCGATGCGGCGGTTCATATTTGCGACGCGATGCGCGTGCATGTCCTGCTCGGCCTTCATGCGGCGTGCCAGTGTGCTCAACGCATCGGCCCGGGCGCGCGTCCTGTTGCACATAAAAAGGCCACGATCAGACTAGATAGCCATTGCGATGGATCCAACGATCCTACGTGAGATGGCCCGGTGCGCTCGGCTCCTCGTCGCCCTTCTCGCCCACGTCGACGATCGGACGCGTCGCATGGAGCACGTGCTTGAAGCGCTTGAGCTCAGCCTGCGTCTGGTAGCGGCCTCCAGCATTGCGCTCGTCGAAGAGGCAGAAGCCCGCCTGCGTCCCGCGGTTGAGCGCCATGGGAAAGCACCGAGACGCTGTAGATCAAGAGCGACAGCCTGAGGGAGCCCGAACGAAGTGCACCTCACTTGGGTGTGACAACCGTGTCCTTGATGCCGCCTCCACGACCTTGGATCTGATCAGCAAACACTCCACGGCTTCGCTAAAAATACGCACCTTAAGATTCCGGCATCATGGGCTGGACAAATCGCCTCATGGCTCTGCGCGGTCGCGTCGCGATGGATAGCCCGCCTCCACCATGGGACCTTGCTCTCTACTCCAACGAGTACATGCGGTATGGCGTCACCCCTGAGGAAGCCCGGCGTCACGCCGCCCACGCATGGGAACGATTCCTCTCGCTGCGACCGCTCCTGTACCTCCCCGATCGCAAGCCGCACGGCGACTGCGACGCGCGCATCGAGCGTGGACGACGCCTCTGGAAACATGACGAGCTGCTCGCGTTCGACGAGGTCGTGGAGAAGCGGACGCAGACGCTGCTGCAGCACCAGCACGCCGTGCTAGAGCATTGGCGAAGCTCCGCGACGCGGATCCAGGCGCACGCGAGGGGGCTGCTCGCACGTCGTCGTGTGCAACGCATGAGACAGCACCTCTACGAGGCGGCCCAGGCGGCGGCACGCGCGCGCGAACTTGCAGCGCTGCGCAGACGCCAACTGAACGCGGCTATCCGCATCCAGACGGTTTACCATCGCCACTGTGCACATTTGCGGTACTTGTTTCTTTGCCGACAGCGCGTGCTCCGCTGCGTGCGGCTGTCCATCTTCCGCTGGCAACGACAGCGAGCTGCTCGCGTGGTGCAACGTGCGTTTCGCCTCTTCCATCGCCGCGTGAGGCTCGCATCGGCGCTGGCCACGCTACTTCGCTTGCTACGACTGAGCCGCCGACACGCCGAACTCGACGCAGCCATGCAGTCGTTCCACGCGGCTCGCCACGTTGCCGAGTGCCGTACTCGTGAGCTGCTGTGGGAGCGCCATCCAGTGGAGATGCTCACTGCGAAGCGAGTGAGCGAGCGCAAGGCGATGCTCCGTGCGTTGCAACCTGCCAGCCAGCGCCATGTCGTCGATCACCAACTACCGCGCTTGTCAACACTCCCAAATGCGACGCCGTCGCGGAATCAATCGTCCTCACCTTCTCCTGGGAACCACAGCCACACACGCCACCATCTCCCACGCTTGCGACGCTGACACAGGCAGAGTATCAAACCAAGAACCGATCAGTGTTACTTAAAACGACAAGCCGTTTGTTTACTTGCGGTCCTCGAGCGCCTGCTTGACGAGCTTGGCGCCCGTGACCATAAACAGCGTCTGCCAGATGCCGAGTCCGAGACGTGGGATGATGCCCTTGAAGAGCCCCGCGGGGCCCTGCTCCTGGATCACAGTGCGGAAGACCTGCACCATGTTCTGCTTGGGCTCGCCGCGGTCGGCGGCCGACTGCATCTGGATACGCGCGACCTCAAACGGGTGGTTCCAGCACGCGAGCGCGCCGCCCACAATGCCCGCGCCGGCCTCCTGCGCGACCGTGAGCTTGGCGTCCGGGTCGCCGTGGAACAGCACCTTGAAGCGGCCGCGCACAATCTCCGTGAAACCTTGGCGCGAGGCCCAGTTCGTGGCCTGGCGGAACGCGATGGCCGTGCCGCCGGGGTAAAAGCCCTTGAGGCCGTGCGCGCGGTAGACGTTCGAGATGCGCTGCGACGTAGTGATCGACTTGTCGCCCGTCACGGCGGCCGTGACGAGGAACGTGCAGGGCCCCATGACGACGACCTGGCACACGCCACCGCCGGCACCGGCGGCAAAGCCCGTGAGCCCCTCGCCCACGCCGGCCGCGAGCATCGAGTCGGCGATCGCCTCCTTGGCGAAGAGCAGGATCGCGCCCTTGGACGCGGACTCGACCATCTTGGGGCCCGTGCCGGCCCAGAAGGCCGAGACGCCGCCGCCGTCGCGCATGACGTTGCGGAACGCCTGCATGGTCGTCTCGGTGCGGTAGCGGCCCATACGGGTCTTCCAGACCTCGAACGGCATGCCGAGCGTCGCGGCCTCGACGCACTGGAGGATGCCGCCGTTGAGCAGGTCGCGCGGACCGACCTTCTTGCCGGGCGTGGACGTGGGCGGCGACATGGTTTGGAGAGAGAGAGACGACGACGACGACGAGGATGTAAAGGAGGCGTGGGAGATGGCGGAGTGAGCTGACGCACGCAGGCGGAGGGGGGGGGCGGAGGGCACACGCCGGCGCTCGTGTGGGCTTTCCGACGTGGCTCGCGGGATCCGATGATGCGGGCGACGTGGTCGAAGTCGCTCAGTCCGTGTCGGTAATTACCGTCATTGCCGCGGGTAAAAATCGAACAATGACGTCATGAATTCTAACCGGGAAATTTTTCACTTTGTTCGACGGAAAATGTACCGGTGAACATACCGGTATAGTATCGCGTGCGTCCATCACCGCCATCGTGGTGGCGAACGAGGCAAGCTGGTGTCGCGGGGTAGGGTAGCCGCTTCCCGCCCTGTCTTCCGTGGCCCCGACCAAAGCACAGTTCAAACAACCGCGTCGATGTGTGACAGCCCCA
>JAADVY010000120.1:0-28978 GCA_023336035.1 Pythium plurisporium
AGGTGATCACAACATGGCTACATGACGGAATCGTCCATAATCAGCCAATCCGAATTCGACTGCGCGGCTTTCGCCTTTCGCATTGGTTCATTTTCCTGTCGGGGCCGCCACTTGAACTTCCTCCCGAGCACCCGCCTCCATGCCTCGCACGCCCGTGACGCTGCTCTTCTGCCACGGCGGGGGCTTCTGTAAGGACGTCTGGACGCCGATCATCACGCGACTCCAGCAGACGCCGCTGCTGCAGCATGCGTCGCTTCCTCCGAACATCGTGAGCTTCGACTTTCCCTACCATGGTGCGAACCGCAATGTGTCGGAGCGCGCGACGCTGCATGTGGAGAATCCAGCTTCGCCACGTGTGTCCCACCCGGGAATGTTCTGGGCTCAGTGGGCGACGGCCGAGGTGCAACGCCAAGTGCGTCTCATCCGTGAAAAGTCGGGTGGTCATCGTGCGCCGCTGATCGGGATCGGCCATTCGATGGGCGCCGCAGCGTTGTGGGGGACCGAGGCAGCCAATCCAGGTACATTCGATGGGCTCATCTTGTTTGAGCCCATGGTGAACGTACAGGAGAACCCGAATCGGAGCAAGTCCGTGGATTTCCTTGTCTCCATCACGCTCAAACGGAAGTGCAGCTGGTAGGGAACCAAACGGTCGTACCAGCGTTCTTGCAAGAAGTAACTGGACCGTCGTTTTGATAGGGAGTCGTTCGAGCAGGCCGAGAGTGAGATCATGACATTACGTAACATTGCTCGCTGGGATCGTGAGTCGCTCCGGCATTACATCAAGGGCGCCGTTGTCAAGGTCAGCCCCGAGAACAACGTGCTGGATCCAGAGGCAAAGTACGCGCTGTCGTGCCACCCACATATCGAGGCCTCGCTGTACTGCAGTGGTGCACTTCAACTGACTGAGGAGGAGATGTTGCGTGTCAAGTGTCCGATCACATTCCAGTACGGCGCGCGTACGCAACTGTTCGTACCCGAGTACAGGCAGCCGCTGGTGGATATGTATCCAACAGCGTATCAGATCGCAGATCCCGTACCTGAGACGACGCATGCGCTCGTGATGGAAGACCCAGATACCTGTACTCGGCGTATTGTCGACGCGCTCGAGAAACTGTCGCCATTCGCAGCGGTGGCTACAGCAAGCAAGCTCTGACCTGGACGTGCTATCTGCCTTCCTAGGCAGTGCCTAGGAAGGACATGGCTACATCGGAGATTCAGCCAATCCACACACAATAAACTGCTTATATGTGCGACGATTGGCTTAAATAGTGTGTGTAGCTTGTGGTGACCACACACAAGCTCTTCCTCTCGAGAGAGATCATGGTGCGCCCGCTGCAGCAACTGCTCAAGAGCAAGAGCGGCAAGCTCTGGGAGGTGTGCATCGGCCTCGAAGTCCATGCGCAGGTGCTTTCCCAGTCCAAGCTCATGAGCGGCTCGCCCGCGAGCCTCTCGGCGGCGGCGCAGCCCAACCGCAATGTGTCGTTCTTTGACGCCGCGCTGCCCGGCACGCTGCCCGTCGTGAACCGCGAGTGCGTCCACCAGGCGATCCGCACGAGTCTCGCGGTGGGTGCGACTGTGCATCCGCGCTCGATCTTTGAGCGGAAGCACTACTTTTACTGCGATCTGCCGCTCGGGTACCAGCTCACGCAGCAGCGCGCGCCGATTGCGACGAACGGTGTGCTCCAGTTTGATTTGCCGTCCGCCGCCATTGTGAACGAGGCCGACGCCGACGGCGACGACGATGTGGATGCGGTGTTTGACGGCAGCAAGTACAAGAACCGCAGGGAGAAGAATGAGGCATTGCGCAAGTGGAAGGAGAAGCAGCAGGCCAAGAAGGCCGCGAATGTCGAGGTGGGGTTCGCTTCGAACCAAGTGGTGATCGCGAACGCACGCGATTACTGATGAATGTTGTTGTTTTTTTCTGTTCGATACCATGAGCAGGACCTCATTCCGCGCCAGGTTCGGATTGCACGGATCCAGATCGAACAGGACTCGGGCAAGAGCAACCACGAGATGGAGGAGAACTCGACGCTCGTAGATCTTAACCGTGCGGGTACTGCTCTTATGGAGATCGTAATGGAGCCGGATTTACGCAGTCCCGTGGAAGCTGGCCAGGTGATCAAGCAGCTACAGCATCTGTTACGGCACCTCGAAGTGTGTGACGGCAACATGGAAGAGGGATCCATGCGATGCGATCTCAACGTGAGCGTGAGGCCAGTAAAAGAGGGCGAGGGGACACCTTTTGGTGAGCGCGTCGAGGTCAAGAACATGAACAGTATCCGCAACATGATGCGTGCGGCCGAGTACGAAGCCCGCCGTCAGATTGAACTCATCGAGGAGACTGGTGTGAGTGTCGAGCGCGAGACCCGATCCTTCGACGCCGTCACAGGCGAAACGGTACGTTTCTTGTCAAGTGAGCTGCTAGCTTAGTGCATGAGCTGACGTATGCTATTTCTGCAGAAACGCATGCGCTCCAAAGAAGGTGCAAAGGATTATCGCTTCTTCCCTGAGCCCGATTTGCCGCCGCTCGTGGTCGAACCATCGGTGATCGACACGATTCGTGAGCGGCTGCCAGAGCTGCCGGACGCGTTGAAGGAGCGTCTGTCGACTTCGTACGGCCTGACATCGTACGAAAGTGCAGTGCTTGTGAACGAAGCCGGCGCGGCGGCGTTCTTCGAGGAGGTGGCGTCCAAGTCGACGCGACCAGCAAAGCTAGTGGTCAACTGGATCCTCAACGAGCTTTTCAGTTATCTCAAGGCGACCAACACGGAGATCACGGAGAGTCCTGTTACTGCTCTAGCGCTTGGTGATCTCTTGGATCTCATCGTCGACGGAACTGTCTCGGGCAAGATCGCCAAGGATGTGCTCGAGATCATGTACTACGAGAACCTGCAGGGAGCCAACACCAGTGCACTCGCGATTGTCGAGAAGAACAACTGGAAGCAGATCCAAGACGAAGACAAGATCCGTATGCTGTGTCTCGCCGTGCTGGAGGACCCTGTACGTTCCTGTGACTGTATCGTTTGTGTTGAGTGCGTGGGTGCTGACGCGAATGTTTGCTTGGTGGTTGTGTAGAAAACGCAAAAGAATTTGGCCGCGTACCGCAGTGGCAAGACGCAGCTCTTTGGCTTTTTTATCGGCCAAGTCATGAAGAATAGCGACGGGCGTGTGCATCCGGAGCTGGCGAACCAGATCATGCAGTCTTTGCTGAGCGAGAAGCAGCAGTAACGTTAGACATACGAATAGATGAAGAAGATGCCCTGAGGAAAAATGTGTACCCATGATGGCATCGGGTCAGAACTGAGTCTGATTCTCGGTGGGAGAAGGTCTCTCTGGAACTGCCACGTTTCTTCAAGACTTCTCCCAGGTGACGCGACCCCAACTATGGCGTCGACGGTGCGGAACACGGCGATCAAGCGCATCCAGGGGGTACACTTTCCGCCTACTGAACCCACGGCTCTCGTCGCGTTGTACTAATGTCTCCATTATTGTCTGGTTCGTCGTACTCGCGACAGGACGTGCGGGAGATGATGAAGGACCCGAGCGACCAGTATTTCGCGGCGCCGCTGGAAGACAACATGTTTGACTGGCACTTTACGCTGCGCGGGCCGCGCGACACGGAATTTGAAGGCGGCATCTACCACGGACGCATCCTGCTGCCGTCGGACTATCCGTTCAAACCGCCAAACATCATGCTGCTCACGGTTTGTCCGCGTTGTAGCTGCTTCTGTAGTCGCGGTCTTCCCTGCTAACGACTCGGTTGTTTCTTCCACTAGCCGAACGGCCGCTTTGAAGTGCGCAAGAAGATCTGTCTGAGTATCTCGGCGTACCACCCAGAGGAGTGGCAGCCCGCGTGGGGCAGTACGTTTTGAGCGAGGTTCTGTGGATGCGGGATGGAATGACATCGTCTAACCCATGGGCTATAGTCCGTCTGATTCTTGAGGCGCTCATCAGCTTCATGCCGACCAAGGGCGAGGGTGCGATCGGCGCGCTCGATTACCCACCGCAGGAGCGCCGCCGCCTTGCCAAGCTGGTGCGGATGGATGCCTTGTTAGCATGGGATCTGGATTAGGTGAGGAACAAAACGACTGACAATTTTGTGGTGTGTTTTTTGTATTTTGCAGTCGTGCGACTTCAAGTGTGACGTGTGCGGACGCGTCGCGGATCTGCTGCCCGAGCTCAAGCGTGACGAGGACGGTGGGAGTGAGAAGAAACCGTCCAAGTACGCCGAGCAGATCGCGCAGCTCCACATGCACAGCCTGGAGCCACCGGCAAGTGCCGCGAGCAGTGCAAGCGACCAAGAAAAAGCCGCCGCTAGTGGGTTGGATGAAGCACAAGGTAACACCGTGGATACCGGACTGTATGCAGTCGACCACAGTGAAGAGAAAGCGTCAGTCCCTGCGTCGGCTGATCAACCAGCACCTCCTCCTTCCATTATTGGTGAAGCGATTTCGATGACACGAGACCGAGTGGATGAACCAGACACTGAGACTCAAGCCGGGGCCGCCGAACAGCCCGCAGCTGCCGTGGCACCACCAGTGCGGCGTCCGGAACCGATTTACGCGGCTCCGCTTCCCCCACAGCAGCAGCAGCCCACGGCAACACGAGGTCCTGATCATGTTGATACGCTGCTTCACTATGTCACGGTCGCACTGACCGTGGCACTCTTTGCACTCGTATACAAGAAAATGCTTCAGATGCAGGGGGTCCTTCAGTGATAAAAGCACACCGAGGCAACAGCACTGACAGCTCTGTGTGTATGCAAGCTATTGATTCATGATATGTAACACATCCCATCGACTACCTCTTTCATGTTTTTTTGCTGTGTTTACGACAACGTGCTCACGTTGATGTTCAGCAAGTCCGTGACGCTTAACGTATCCGGGTACACAAGTCGCGCAGTCTGTTGCACAGTCTTGCCACTCACGTCGTACACGTACACATTCCGGAACCGATGTCGCAGCACTTTCATCAGCACCACCGACCAATAGTCGCTTGTCTGCATCAGAAACTTCTCGTTGGCGATCACGAATCCCGTACTGTAGATGCCGTCGGGCGACGCAAACTTGACGCCCCGAATGATAATGCACGTCTCGAAGTCGGACATAACACCGAAGCGGTTCTCGAGTTTGGCGCCCGTGGCGATCTCAAACAGCGTGAACACGCGCTGTTGCGAGACGAGTGACTGCTCGTTGTCGGACGTGGCGGTGCCGTTAGTGTCGCGCTGCACACGCAATTTGTCGGGGAAATAGTGATGCCGAAGACGGCGGACGATCGCAAATGCGACCACAAACACCAGGGTCGAGTAGATCGGCAGCATCGTGCGGAAGAAGAACGCATAATTTCGATGCAGAAGTGTGTGGGTCGTCCAAAACCCCATGGGAGAGATCTTGTCCTGGTCCGGGATGCGCGAGCTGTAGTTCTTCGCATACATATAATCCGAGTATGCGATGACCTCCTTGGCAACGGCCGGGAAGACGTTGTTGAGGATACCCGCACGGCAATCGTATCCAATGAGAAAGCACACCACCGAAAACACGGGGTCGATCCGCACACGGAACACATGGCCAATCACTCCGCACGCGCCCAAGTATAAGGTCAGCAAATCTGCACGCATATGCCAGTCGTACGTCAAAAGGCTCTTGTATCCACTCAGCTTGAATGCGGTGCTGTACGCAAACTCCCGAGCTGACCAGAACTCGTTCATATACCACGACGCGAGCACTGCCGGCGCCGTGATGAATTGAGACGTGGCGATCGAGACAAACGCATCGCCGATCCACCGGTGGCCCGATCGGAAATTGCGATACGACGCAAGGCAGAGAATGATCAAGTTGGACAGCAAGCTGATACCGATAAAGAATTGAATCCCGTGGACCCATGCCCACGAGTCGTGGAGAACGGGCTTACTAATCCACCGCAAGCGGGACACAGCATTCGTGGCGTCCGGTTCGATCACCCACTGATAATTGTTGACATTCGACTGCTCACTCTCTCCCTTGATGAAAAATCCCTCGCGGCATGCCGTCTCGATGATCTTGCGGATCTCTCGCTTGCCTGGCGGTGGCACGAGCCGCAGCGTTGCCAGTCCGTCTTGTGTGAAGTTGAGGAACTCGTATTTACGAAAGTTGAGTTTGTAAAACGGGTACCCGAGCGAGACAATGTAGGACGCATTTTTGTCGACGTCGGTTTGGCGCATGTCGTCAAAGAGCTGGACCGTCGCGACCGCGGCAGCACCTCGTTCACCCTTGGCCAGGTACTGCTGGTTCGAAACGTACACGAGCAGCATGCTCACGTGGTCTGGGTTGGCGCGCTCGCGTACAAGAAAGAAGAACTTGGCGCTCGTCACGTCGTCGCTTTCCAACTGGGAGGCCTGGCAGTCGACGACTGGAGCGATCAGTTCGATTTTTGACGGAGCAATGGCCGTGATATTGTAGCTCGTGCCAATCGTAATGGCGTCGTACATCGTGCGCAAGAACGTATCGCTGAAGACATTGTCGAGTGCCGGGTTAATGTCGGTGCATCTTGTACAGTGTACGGTTTTCTCGTCCACAAGGAAGATCGATGCATCCAGCGGCGAGGTTGAGTCGTTCAGGTAGTCTTTGATGAGCGGGGACTCTCGAAGGCTCTTGGATCCCAAGAACCCGGCGATGAGTGGGAGCGTGTCATCTTCAGGCTCATTCCACGGGTTGTCGTGGCCGCGCAACAGTTGCGTGGCCGAGTAGCACGCTCCGAGCGAAATGCAGACATAGCAAATCGCAAACAAGAATGTCGCGAACCGGTGGGCGAGGTGGAACGCGACTTTGGGCGTCATTCGCTCCAGACTCACGCTTGCGGTTTGCGACCCAGCGCCGACGCCTTTGACTTCGTACTTCTTCGACGATGCTTGAGCGTCCGCATCTTGCGTGGCTGCAGTGCCCTTGTCCACTGCGAACGCCGTCGAGAGATTGGTCATCGCTGTCGGTGTGCTTTGCGGTCGGCTCGGTAGCTGTGAGGTAGAACACAAACACGCGACTTCGGGGCGTTACGTCCTGCGGTGGCGCCTCAAATACGCCGTACAACTACCCGGATCAGCAACCGAGAGCATTCTGTCCTTTCGCATGCCACCACCAAACTCAAGGCAGTAATAAAAGACAAACTGATCTTGAAGAGTCACACTTGGTGTGGTGAATTCTCTACATGTCATAACTTTACTTGAACGTGCATCCTATACTTCATCTCACGGATGTGCTCCATCCGCGTCCAAGTGATGCAAGAAGCGGAAGTGCTTCACGGGCAGGCGGCTGCGTCCTGTAGCCAAGCAAGATGAGCAAAGCAACACCGAGAGTGTATAGAAACGACTGACTGAATCTTCTTTTCTCTATCCTGATCTCCTTGACTACGAGAGCGTGCTCACATTGAGTTGAGCAAGTTGAGCCGACGAGAGTCCCAGACTATTACTGTGTAGCGTTGGCATGGTCAAGCAAACGCATACACGAACATGGCGGTACACCGCTCAGGAGAAGTTGTGCAAACGTCTGTCTGTGATCTTGTCTTGCTAAGCCGTGGCGGTGGATTCTTGCCATGAGTGTCGCAATAAATAATGACCGATGCATTCGCTGAGGTCCCTCTCAATCTTGCCATTAGGAAAGCACGCTCACGTTAATCGTACTGAGATCCTGAAACGTCAGTGTATGTGGATACACAAGTCGAGCCATTTGCTGCACGGTGCTGCCGCTCACTTCGTACACGAAGATATTCGTATACCGACGCCGTAGGAGCTTCATCAGCACGATGGACCAGTAGTCGTCGGTTTGCAGAAGGTACTTCTTGTTGGCGATCACAAAGCCTGTGCTGTAGATACCATCAGCAGAGGCGAACTTCATGCCCTTGATGAAGAGACACGTCTCGTAGTCAGATACTACACCATATCTGTTTTCCAGCTCCGCACCGGTAGCCACTTCGAAAAGTGTGAGCACTCGTTTCTGTGTGAGGAGGGAGCCGCTGCTGTTGGCCCTCGAAGGGGAGTTGCTTCGATGAGTGACGTGAACTACGGGGTATTTTCGCCGGTAAACCTTCCGGATCGCGATGTACACAATGATGAGCACCAGCGAGGAGTAAATGGGGAACAGGCACTGAAACACAAACGCGTAGTTCCGCGTGCCGATGGGGTGCGATGTCCACGACCGCATGGGTGAGATCTCCTGTTGCCCTTCCACGGCCTCGCTGACGCCACGCCAGTAGGAGTAGCGGGCATACTCGGAAATGCTGGCGTGGAGTGCAGGGATGGCTTTGAGGATCGCAATGCGACACTCGAACCCAATAGCGTAGCAAATCATAGCAAAGAACGGGTCAACCTTCTCGCGGAAGATTTGACCGATGATGCCGCATGCACTCAAGTAGATCGTGAGCAAGCCAGCTTGCAGCGGGGTCGTGTCGACAAAAATCGTCGTCACGTCGCTGACCTCGTATGCGATAAAGAACGCAAACTCATGCAGGACCCAATACTCGTTCATGAACCACGAGAAAAGTACCAGGGCACCGTTTACGAGCTGTGCCGTGGAGATGGCGACAAACGCGTCGCCGACCCACCACTTGCCGGCCCGGACGTTCCAGTACGTGGCGAGACAGAGAATGACGAGACTTGAGAGCAAATTCATGCCGATGAAGAACTGGAAGATGTGCACCCACGCCCACGAGTCCGAGATTACTGGCTTGGTGATCCACTTCCACCGCCCCACGCACTGGAGGGGGTCCGTGTCTCGCTCCCACACTTGGACGTTGAGGTTGGACTGCTCGGACTCGGCTTTGATGTAGAACCCGTCGCGATTGGCCGTGAGCATGTACCGCACGATGTCCGAGTCGTCGTCCGTGGGGACGCTCCGCAATGTCCAGAAGCCCGTCTCAGTGGTGTTGATGTACTCGTACGCACGGAACTTCATCTCGACGAGCGGGTAGCCGACCGACGCGACAAAATGGGTCGCGATCTCCTTGGCACGCATGTCGTGGATGATCTGCACGGTCGCGACGCCCGCGAAGCCCTCTTCGCCCTGCGCGACGATCTCGTACGGCTGGTTCGACAGCGTGACGACCACGATGCTCACGTTGTTCGTGTCGTCGCGTTGGCGCGTGAGAAAGTAGAACCGATTGCTCGACGCGTCGCCGTCCGTGATGTCGGTCGTGCTACAGTCCACGAGCGGCGCGACCAGTTCCCGCGTCGCGCGGGAGAGCGTCGGCACGTGGTAGCTCGTGCCCTGTGCGATGCCCGTGTACACCGATCGCAGGAAGGCGTCGTCGGCGATTGCCTGCTGGATCGTCGGGATGCCCGCACACATGGTGAACGACGTCTCGGTCGCCGAGTGGAGATACACTGTGCCGTTCACTGGCCGCGTGCTGCCGCCAAGCGCCTGCGTGACCAGTAAGCTCTCGCGCAGTGTCGCTGTGCCCACGTACTGACTCATGAGATCAAACCGGCGCTCGGCCGTGGGCAGCAGCGGGTCGTCGCGTCCACGCAGCAGTCCGACGGCCGCGCGCGCCGAGTCGAACGAGAGTTTGATGTACGAGAGCGCGCCGATGAAGATGGCGATGCGGTGGACCAAGTGGAGGATCCGCTTGAGCGGCATGCGTGCGTGGGGCTTCTTGGCGGCCTTGATGGGCACGCCGCGGCTGGCGCCGCGTCGCATCATGCTGCTATTACCACGCGTGAATGGCTCGGTACGGACTCGAATTCCATGGGCTTGTCTTGCGTGCGAAGCGGCCAGATGCTGCGTCTAATAATACATTTAGACAGCCATCGAGCAGCTCGAGCCTCTCAAGTTAGCTTGCCCCACAACAGCTTGTTGAAAGTGACGCTCGTACGTATTGCAGTGCATTTGGCGTGGCTACATCACCATTCGTATTCTGTCCTGTAGAGGTTTCAGATTTACATATTTGGTCGTTGCTGCCTCGCCTTTGCACTCAGGTATATGTGTATACCGGCTGGGAGGGGGTAGGGCATTATAAGTATACCGTCGTGCTGTGAAAAACTTCGTGACGGCTGAAAATCAGGTTCGCTAGGATTCGCGCAGCGCGTTGAAGCGAAAAGCAGCCGTTTGGATGCAGGCTTTTTTGTTTTTCTTTCCCTGGTTTTTATTTCGGCTTCTCCTAAACCCGCTCGAGGAAAAGGAAGTGCCCAACAAAGCGGCGGCCGGCCAGCCGGAGCTCGCGAAAAACAGCAGCCAACTCTCCCAATCAAAAGCCAACGGGCCCAACAAACGAACCTCCTGCACCGGCGGCTGCCGGGGCGAAGTGACAGACAAGGCTCCCTTCCCCTCCACCTCCCCCCACACCACCGCCTCCGCCCTCTCCTCCTTCACACAGTGCGAAAGTGACGGCGGACGGCCGCGCCTCCCCTTCCAACTCCATCGTCCCCCTCCCTTTGGCCCCCCGACGCCCCACGCTCTCCCCTGGTTGGCGGTGATTCTCCCCCAACGGCCATGAATATGAACAAAAAGTCCCCACGCACCATGAATGTGGGCGCACTCCGTGAGGCCGTGCGCCGCAAGAGCGTCGGGCTGAGCTTCACCACGAGCTTTAGCATCTTCAACCGCTCGGGCAGCGGCTCCACGGGCGACGACGACGACTCGCGCTCGGCCGCGGCACGCGCCAACGGCAACGGCAACGGCACGGCCAACATCGACGAAGAGGGCGCCGAGGAGGACCCGGAAGACAGCGACTCGTCGCGTACCAAGCGGTACCGCAACCGCTCCGACTCGTTCCCGACCGACGACCAGTCCTCGCCCTCCACCACGGGCGGTGCGCGCACGTCGTACGTCGAGCCGCCCGAGCCGCCGTCGCTTCCACCGGGCGGTTTGCTCGAGGCCGCGACCAAGAACGTGCAGGGCAAGATGAAGGACCTGATGGAGACGTACCACGAAGTGACGACGTCCCACGACGACGCGTCCAACCAGTGCAGCGTGTTTCTCTCACGGTCGGCACTGTTCTCGGACCGGTTAGTCGTGTTCCTCGGCGACAGCGACGGCTCGCCCGCGGGCGTCTGGAGTGCGAGATTGTGTGTGCGGTCGGGTCATGGAGGTGCGTTCTTTTGGCGGAATGGTGGTGGGAAGAGAGCAAAACTCAGTGGTTTTTTTTTCATAGGTGGCGGAATCTTTAATGGCAGCTTGGGCTCGATGTTGCCCTACATCGTCAAGGCGAAGGAGGACAAGATGGGCATCGTCATGTACGACGACGTGTTTCGTGACTCGGTCCGCGGCGGCGAGATTGATGTACGTAGTGGTTTTTTTTTCGAGGTCCAATGCTTGGAGGACGAGTACAGTTGCACTGACGTTTTGTATTGGCGTGGTTCCTAGTGGCCAAGTGCCGTGAACCGATTCATTACTGGGTGGCGTAACCACGTGCTCACGTCGCGTGCTACCCACGTCTTTGTGGTCACGTACCGCGACGGCGGTGCACTGTTTGTCGAGGCGCTGCGGACCCACATGCTGGAGATGCAGCGCATTATTAGTGGCGTGTCATTTATCCAGTCGACGCACCGCGTGTCGTCAGATGACACCTACATTCTCCGCAAGATGATGGCCCAGTGGTGTATCTCGTACATTGCCTCGGCCGATCCGTTGCTCACGCGTCTCAAGCCTCGCGAACACGACTTTGGATGTATTACACTGTCGGCGGGCACGGAAGTCTCAGACAGCGAAGTGCTCGCGGCTGTTGTCGACTCGGTGTACTCGAGCTTCAAGGCACGATGGTCTGGATTCCGCGTGAAGAACGTCAATGCGGGTCTTGAGCGAACATGCTACCTGTGCAAGAACACCTTCAACATGCGTCGTTGGCGTCGTCACTGCCGCACATGTCAGAGTGCGTGCTGCGAAAAGTGCTCATCCGTTGAGCAGACTCGCCACGAAGGCCAGGTTCGTCTGTGTATGACATGCCGCGCATTGCCATCGCTTATCCACTGGTCACGTCCGCGTTCGGTGCGCACGGGTGAGAAGGAGAGCGTGTTCAGCGGCTCGGCGAAACCGGGCAAGATGTCGGTTAACGACTTTGAACTCGTTACTGTCATTGGTCGCGGTGCCTGTGGTAAAGTGTTGCTCGTGTTGAAGAAGGAGGGTACGGATGCTGGTCGTCTGTACGCGATGAAGGTCTTGAAGAAAGACTGGGTCATGGACAAGGACCTCGTGCGTCAGACGATGGCGGAGCGCCAAATTCTGCAAGAAGCAAATCACCCCTACATTGTACAGCTCCGATACGCGTTCCAGAACCAAGACAAGCTTTATATGGTGATGGACTATTACAGTGGTGGATCACTTCGCCAAGTGCTGCGTCGCCGCGGACGCTTCAGTATCAAGCGAGCGCGATTCTACTTGGCCCAGATTTTATTGGCCATCGCACACCTGCATGCGAGTGATATTCTGTACCGTGATCTGAAGCTCGAGAACATTGTGATCAGCGCAGACGGCAATGTTGCTTGCACAGATTTCGGTCTCTCGAAGCAAGAGATGAATGATGACGAGCGCACGAGCTCCTTTGTTGGAACGTGTGAATACCTTGCTCCAGAACTTATCCTGAAGGAAGGTTACGGCAAGGCTGTGGACTGGTGGGCATTTGGTATCCTTTCGTTCGAGATGATTCAAGGCGACTCTCCATTCCGACACAACGTGCCGAGTCTTCTCTTTGAGAAGATTCTAAAGGAAGAGCCTGTTTTCAGTGACCGCTTCACGCCCGACTCGAAGGATCTCATTATGCGCCTCTTGACGAAGGATCCTGCCTACCGATTGGGCTGTGGTGCTGAAGGTGTTGAAGAAATCAAGAACCACCCGTTCTTTGCTGAGATTGATTGGGACGGTCTCTTGGAACAGCGTGTGGAAGTGCCACGTCCGCCTCACAGACTGGAGGATGTGACCGACGACAGCCACTTGTCACGAGCGATTGCAAAGATTCGCGATGCTCGTGAAGAGCTCATGCCAGATTCGCCTGTGTCATTGCCGTCATCCCCATCCGAGCAGAAGCACTTCGATCGCTTCTCGTACCAGGGTCTCGATGGCTGGCACCCGAGTATGGCAAACATGAACTTCGATGAAGAAGGAGGTGACTTCCAACCCACGATTGACGAAGATGAAGAGTACCATGAGGGTGATGAGACGTCCACTCCTACCCAGGAGAACGGAGCGAACCACTTCTCGCATGAAGATGACAATTACCATCACGCACTTGGAGACGGAGAGGGTGTCCCACTCTCTCCGGTTTCCTTGATCAAGGAGAAGAAATCTCTGTCGTCGAAGGGGTCGCAGGAGGCTGCGGAGAAGTCGTCGCCCCATGCTTCGATGACCAACTCGTCGATTAGCCCACCGCCGGCTCCGCTAAGCCCTGGTTCTCCGGCGCCGGGCAGCCCTGGTACGCCTGCACAACCTGGTACGCCTGAACAGCCTGGCACGCCTGGCCCGATGAGCCCGACTAGCGACGGCCCTGGTAGCCCAGGCACACCTGCAATGGATGCTGGACCGGCTACGCCGCGCGAAAGCGGTGACGAGGAGTACGAAGTCGTGCAGGACGATGACGACGGAACGCCCAAAGCTCAGTCTCACTACTTCTAAGCTGACAGGTGGTGGTGCAGTTTATGTGTGATCAACACATCGGGTACGATCAAAGTGAAGCGAAGCGAGGCTGCGGATACGTGTGGTCATGTCCGTCTCAAACTCAACGCTCGAGACGTGTGTAGTAGTGGTAGTCGTGACGAAAGCAAGAAAACTCAATACAGAAGCCTTACAACAGTTGCCACCACTGTGTGTCCATTCTAGGCCTCCTACTCCAGCCGGTTCAGCCGTTGACACGACAGGCTCAGCGAAGTGATTACGACGTGGTTGTCTCACATCCCGAGTGTACCCCCTCGATCGTACCCCTGTTTTCGCAACGGATCTTCAGAAATCCGTCTCATCCAATGACCACTTGAACCCCTAATAAGGGGTTCTGTCCCTCTCGGTGATGCCAAAATAGGAGCTGCGCTCACGATCGCTTTAGACAGGGACCTCCTCGACACCAAGCGTGGGGTCGGCACGCGTTTGGCTCATCGTGACTGGCTGGATTGGGGCTCTCCCCTCCTTCTTGTTTCTGCTCTTCCGCAAGACCCTTCATTTCCCAAGCAGCCTTCGCGCGGAAGAAACCCTCCCACCCTCTTTTCCTCTCTGATACGACCATGTTCTCCAAGGCTGTGCGTCGCGTGGCCGCCTCGGGTGCCGCTCGCCGCGGCTTCGCGTCCAACTCCAAGATTGCCGTCTCCAAGCCGATCGTCGAGCTCGACGGTGACGAGATGACCCGCGTGATCTGGTCGCAGATCAAGGAGAAGTACATCCACCCGTACCTCGACCTCAAGATCGAGTACTTTGACTTGGGTCTCCCGCACCGTGACGCGACCAACGACCAGGTCACGGTCGACGCCGCCCACGCGATTCTCGAGCACAACGTCGGCATCAAGTGCGCGACCATCACGCCCGACGAGCAGCGCGTGGAGGAGTTCAAGCTCAAGAAGATGTGGAAGTCGCCCAACGGCACGATCCGTAACATCCTCAACGGCACGGTGTTCCGTGAGCCGATCGTGATCTCGAACGTGCCGCGTCTCGTGCCGGGCTGGCAGAAGCCGATCGTCGTGGGCCGCCACGCGTTCGGTGACCAGTACAAGAGCACCGACTTCATCGCGCACGGTCCGGGCAAGTTCGAGGTCGTGTACACGCCCGCGGACGGCAGCGAGAAGCAGACCTTTGAGGTGTACGACTTCAAGGGCGCCGGTGTCGGTCTCGCCATGTACAACACGGACGAGTCGATCTACGGCTTTGCCAAGTCGTGCTTTTCGTTCGCGCTCAGCCGCGAGCAGGACCTGTACTTGAGCACCAAGAACACGATCCTCAAGAAGTACGACGGTCGCTTCAAGGACATTTTCGAGGAGGTGTACCAGAACGACTACAAGGCCAAGTTTGATGCTGCCGGCATCTCGTACACGCACCGTCTCATTGATGACATGGTCGCGCAGGCGCTCAAGTCGGACGGTGGCTTTGTCTGGGCCTGCAAGAACTACGACGGTGATGTCCAGTCGGACATTGTCGCGCAGGGCTACGGCTCGCTCGGTCTCATGACCTCGGTGCTTGTCGCGCCGGACGGAAAGACGGTTGAGGCCGAGGCCGCCCACGGCACGGTCACGCGCCACTGGCGCCAGTACCAGAAGGGCCAGAAGACGAGCACGAACCCGATTGCCTCGATCTACGCGTGGACCCGTGGTCTCGCGCACCGTGGCAAGCTCGACGGCAACCAGGAGCTCGTGGACTTTAGCCTGGACCTCGAGAAGGCCGTGATCAAGACGGTCGAGAACGGCCACATGACCAAGGACTTGGCCATCTGCATCCACGGCTCGAACGTGACCCCGGACCACTACCTCTTCACGGAGGACTTTATGGACGAAGTCAAGAAGACGTTCGATGCCAGCCGCAAGTAAGCGCGTGTAGACACGGACGAACGGATAGTCCAACAGGGGCACGAGTGGTCCATCGTATCGTACAGAACTGAAAAGGAGGGGACCGACTGAGGGAAGGTTGCCGCGTATGCGATTGGGATGATAAGTGTCGACAAAGAATTCTGTTTTTTACTGCGCTGATGACAGTGATCGTTTATGATCGTTGAAGGGTCCCCCCTCGTTCAATGGGTATCCGCACTTTGCGCATGCAAGCGCCTCCTGTCGTGATGGACGTCGACCACACACCGAGACCAAGTGACTCTGAATGTGGTGGGCCCACTTTGTCTCCTCTCGTCCTTTGAAACTCGGGTCCCCGACCCAGTCGTTCCGTTCCAGACCGGCTGGACGAGATACAACGTGCTGTGCTGGCCTCATTGTGTCGAGTGCACACACTCATGTCGACTCACACGCCTACTGGGTCCCTACAGTGCGCGGAATCTCACACCATGGCGAGAGCTCAGCTCAGACAACTGATATGGGTACATTTGTGAATGGCTTCAACATGGCCCGCTCGACACAGGCAAGAGGAAGAAGTATTCTTGGCCTCGGCTTGCTACAGTTGGTTCTTGTGTGGTCGAGCAGGCTATTGCGACCTCATGCACAAGAGAACCGTGTGAACCAAGTCGTGGTACACGTTTCCTACAGCCGGTTGTGGATGCGATGGCGACTACCGCCCCCGAGGCATTCGACGCGCTCGGCGAAGGGCGAACGAGTGACCTGGTGGTCCATGTCACGCTGCTCCAGCGCGGCCGCGTGCTGCAGCAACTACGCGAGCAAGTGCGTCGCCGCGAGTCGTACTCGCTGAATTCGCGTCGCGTGTCGGTCGCGCTGCTCGGACAGCAAAGCAAGCGCCCTATGAGCACGCGGCGGCTCTTGCTCTCGACCAGCGAGACCACGGCAAGCGTGGGCCACGACATGACCAGTCTCTCGCCTGTGGGCGACGTGGACACCGACACGGACACACTCGTGCGGTCGGCTGTGCTCGCGCTGTGGACCAACCTACGGCTGGCGATGGGATTCCGTCGATGGAGAGAAGTCGCCACGGCCCCGACCGATCTCTCGCGGTTTGGGAGCGTTGTGGACATCACGATTGAAGCCCGTCGGATTTTACTAGCGGCCGAGGCCGACCGCCAGGAAGCTCTTTCCGAGGCAAAGACACCGCGCACTCTCGTGGGGAAGGACGCGACACCAAGTACCAAGGACGAGGCCTCGCTAGTCGTGAGTCCGCGCGTGCTCGAGAACGCCGGCGTGCGGCTCTCTCGCGATGAGCTGGACTTGCTCACTGTGTGGGGCAAAGAGATTCAGGCCAAGACGTTCCGCGGCGTGGACGACGCGTCGATTTGCGAGGCCATGCGAAGCCTCCGACTACGCACGTACCAGGACGGCGAGCCGCTCTTTTACGAGGGCGAGACCGGCGAGATGTTTTTCATCATCTTTCAGGGCACAGTCGGCGTCTTCGTGGGCATGCCCGCGGCGACCAAAGCCGCACTCTCACCGCTGCATCGCGAGAACAAGCACGTGCGACTGGACTGGAGCCAGCTCGGCAAGCGCGTGTTCACGTACCGCACGGGCGACTGCTTTGGCGAGACGGCTATGTTCTCGGGCGACGCGTCGCGCACGGCCTCGGCGGTCGCGGTCGGGCCCTGCGAAGTGTGCGAGCTCCACCGTGACGTGTACAAACGCACACTCAGCAAATACCACCAGCAGTTCTTTGAGCAAGCCCAAAAAGTCAACTTTCTGCAGCGCGTGCCGCTGTTCCGCGAGCTGCCACGCGTCAAGCTCGTCGCACTTGCTGAGGTGCTGGAGAAGAAGCGGTTCCATTTTGGAGAGACACTGATCGTCGAGCAAACTAGTAGTAGCCGCGGTGCCTCGTCGCTCGGTCCGTGGCCCCGGGCGAGTTTTCTGATCCTCTCGGGCGTGGTCAAGCTCACCGAGAGCGTCGAAGTGCCCGGCCAGTCGCACGCGTTGACCCCGGCAGAGGCAGCCGCGTCACCCAGTGGTGTTCCGCGTAAGAAAAAGTCGGTGGCCCACATGAAAATCGAGCTCCAGACCCTCGTGTCCAATGAGATCGTCGCGCTTGAGGCGCTGCTGGATCCGCAGGCGTCGCCCGCGAAAGATCACCAAGCTCCAAGTTACACAGCCACAGCAGCGTCAGCCCACGTCGACGTGTACGTGCTCAAAGAGAGCGATGCACGAGGATTCATCGGTGGCATGCAGTCGGCTCTCGGGCAAAAGATTTGGCGGCAGAGTGCGACAGAGGCCATGCATCGTCAGCGTCGACGAAAGCAGACCCAGCAGGCGTTGCTTCTCAGTCAGCAGGACGCCGCAGATGTGGACTTGTGCCACCACGCAAGACCGGTAGTCCACTACACAGAGGCGATCGGAGTCAACGACAGTCTCGACCTCGCGGCAGCCGCACGCGAGTCGCCCCGGTCAGGGAGTAGCCGGCATCGACCTCCCGAGAGCTCGAATGCATTCGCTGTACCGGGTCTTCAAGTCGACAAGCAGCCGTCTGCGATCAGCGAAGGCTGTGCGCCGTACCTTCCGCATCTTCGAGCCACTCACCTCTTTCCGTCCTCCTCACTCGCGATCTCCCCACGAGACGCGAAAGCCGTGTCGTCTCTCTCGAGCGAGTTGAGTGTGGTCTCCTCACCCAAGATGCTCTCGTCCTGTGTACGGAAATTCCTGTTTGAGCACTCGGACACGCTCTCGCACGATTACGTCGAGCGATTAAGCCACCAGTTTCCGGCACCACCACCGCAGTCCCTCCAACTCGCTGGCTCGCTCGTGATGAGCAAGTCCCAACGCGAAGACCAACGCGTGCTCGAGCACCAGCTCAGCAAAATGTACGACAGCAAAATGCACTGGGACGCCAAGAAGAAAGACTTTGTCGTCGCGACGTCGACGCCCACACCAACTCCAAGTCCACGCACTGGCTTCCTGCGCAGCACACCGCGCTGTCCAAGTGGGAATGATATGTTCATCGTAGCACCACCTTCGCAGACACCTCGAGACGGGACCGAGTCGGCACGCCACGCGTCCGCACGTCGAAAAAGTACGTTCCACCAGGAACTTCGCTCGACGCAGCAGACTGCTCGGAAGCTCGTCGAAAGCCACCTGAAACGTGTCGGTGGTCCATCAAAACCCACTTGTGTAGCAGGTAACAACCACAGCGATGGGGCCAGTGGTGGGGCGGCGTTTTTCCACTTTTTCGCTGACTCGTGAGACCGTCACGCAACCCCGTGAGATGATTTTTCGTCGTTGGACAAAGCCATAGCACTCCTTATCCACACTTCTAGCGTTTATTAGGTTTCCAATACTGTAGTGCTCACGGCTTTTCTATCTACCTCTAAGTATCCGAAGCGGGGCGGGCGGCCTTGAAGTGTGGGGTCTTCATAAATGATACTTCCCAGTACGACACGAACGACGATGACGAATGACGAGGCTGCTGACTACTTTATGTATTACCGACCGCTGAACCCTACGTCTTCAAGTCGTTTGCTGACTTGATGACTTTGGGCGCGATTGGCGTGGCATTCATCGCCGACGACGTCGTCGTAGTCGGAACAATACCTCCTGCTGGTGCTAATGTCGAGCCAAACGTCGAACCTCCGATGGGGAAGCAGCCGGGGCCCTAATACATTCCACAGTACCATCACGTGAGACTTTTCAAATGAGATGACTTCCTTGATCATGTAAAGAGACCTACCGGCATCTGATGCGGGTTCATCGGTGGAAGCGATGGCTGTGCCGCCAGAGGCTGGAAATGTGGATTGTTCTGGGCGGCCTGAGACATGGCCACGGCATTCGCCGCCGCGACTGATCCCAGATGGGAGTACTGCAGACACGTCGCGAGCTTGCTCACTTCTTGCTGCAGTCGATCGCGATCGCGGCGCATCTCGTCGCGCTCGCGTTTCAGGGTCTTGATGGCCGAGACAGCCTCTTGCAGAATCGCGCTCTTCCGGACGCGGTTCGAGAGTCCGAGCAAATCGATCAGTTCATCAAACTTGACATTCACTTCCTGGCGTCGCATCTTCTCTCGCGACTTCTTGCGGAAGCCACGATCATCTTCGGGAGCAACGATCGTCGCACAGCTAGATGTACTGCATGCCTCGACCATGTCGAACGACCGCTTGCTGCCAAACGCGGTGGATACAATTGAGGAGCTGGACGCCTTCCGCTTTAACGTGGGCTCGTCATCTTCATCATCATCGTCATCGTCGTCTTCGTCCATGATTCGCTGGCAAACGGCCGCCTCAGCACATTTGTCGGGCGTGGCAGTTAACTGCGTGGGCTTGGCGTTCGCTCGTTGCTGCGGCACAAGAGTTTGCGCCTTTGCAGCACTCTTTCCAAAGCGTCCTTCCAACGTGAAGTTGGCGAGATCCATGAGCTGCTCGTCCTTGGATCGCGGTGGCGTACCGCCCGTCGGTGCTGCCGTCGTCTGCGTTCTTGTGGTCGCACTTGCTGTAGCCTGGAGACTCGCTTGTGGCATGGGGAGATCACCTCCACCCAGCGCCATCGCGGCCGCCGTCAGCGAGCCGTTGGTGTGCTTGAGCATCTCGGAGAAGCTGGACGCGAGCATGGGCGGCGAGACGAGCAGCGACGGGTCGTGTTGCAGCACGTTGCCCAAGCTGATCCCGCCGCCACCGAGGCTGTTGCTGAGCGAGCCGCTGCGGTCACGCAGGTGGTTCGGCCGTGAGATCGCAATGGGCTTGGAGAGGGACGCCTGGGAAATGCTCGGTGTTGACGTGGTCGCAGCCGCCGTGTCCTCCTCGCCGTAGCCGAGGGAGAAGCCCTTCCAGTTGTCGTTGCTGAGCTCGTTGGGGAAAAAGTACTCGCCGAGGTCTTCGATCTGGAGGCTTGACATCTCTTCGTCGAAATCCATTGTGGCGCCCCGGTCGTGTCAGTCGGAGTGAGTCGGGACGAGCGCGGGGGATGAGGATCGTAGAGGAGAGGACTAGTCGAGGGGATCAAGATCGGTTGGACCAGCACCAGTGGATCAATGACTGGGTGCACGGGAACGCGCGCGGAATAAGAACCGGCACTCGCACGCAGCCGCGTGAGTGGAGTTGGCTGGCTCCAAGCACGAAGTTCGATCCGACCACTGACTTTCTGAGTCGAGTCAACGCACCGGAGGGACGACGGACCGCCCCACCCCACGACGTGTCGAGACCCACAACGACGACGACGAAAAATCGGAACCCGTACGAGTTGCGAGCAGTTTCCGTGGACCTCGTCGCCCTGTCTAGTAATCCGTCACAAAAGGGCGGATGGGATGGAGGTTTGCAGTGGCCGTCCGGAGAGGATGGTGGACGCCGGGTCAGCACGGCACGCGCAGGTTTCGGCACGAACGGCTCTGGATGGAAATGGATCGCTGGACGGCGCGAGTGTACGACACTGAGGAGGGTGGGGGGGGTACGAAAAGCAGAGGGGGACCCGCGCGACGTCCGTCCTGCCGTCCTTTGGCCTCTGTCCTGGTCCAGACGAGAACCGATTAACCTCGTTGTTGTTGATGGAGGAGCTTCCATTTGCTGACCGAAACTGGCCAATGGCCGACGGCGCACGTCGCAGAGCCAATAAGGATCCGCGGGGGCACGCTTTTCATGGCGCGAATAGAGGACCCCTGTTGCGGCCACCAAAATGGGGCGGACTTTCTCTCTCCTAAACCCGTTTGACCGTGTTTGCAAAAGCACGAAAAGTTCGCACTGAAGGTTTGGTGAGGGACCTAAAATAGGACGATCTAAGGACTATCCCAAATCAATACATTTTCGCGCGGGAAACTTTCTCGTGGAACCCAAAGGAAACTCGGCTCCCCACCGCATCACGATGTTTGCGTCGCAGCTCACCAAGCCGACGAAGCGCGCGGCGCCAGAGGACGCGTCATCGAAATCCAGTACATTATGGCGGGCGGCGGCGTCGCAGCCTGCCGCGTCGTCGACAGCCGCGCCCTGGAAGCGCGTCAAGACCGAGCCACTCGAGACGCCACTGACGCAACCCACTACGGCCCCATACAAGCCGATGCTCGGCGCGTGGTTTGGTGCTGCGCGTGCCGCTGCCGCCGCGAGCCAGCAAGTCGCGATGGCGTCCAGTCAGCAGCACGCCCCGTCGGCGTTGGCGCGTGTGAAGATGGAGGCGACGACGACGTCGCTGTCGCAAGACTCGGAGGATGACAAGCCGCTCGCACGGGTCGCCGCGGCGCGTGGCCAACAGCAGCAGCAGCAACGACTGATCCAAAAGCAGCAACAAGAACACGTAAAGCCACGTGACTGGAAGCAGCAGAAGGAGCTGCAACGCATGCACACCAAGACGACTCCTCCGCAGGCGAACCCCGCCGGGTTCACGACCGCTCGCGAGGCCGCACGGCACACGGAAGCGACGCCTGCGACGAATGAAAAGACCCGTGCGGTAACGGCGACGCGTGTGGCCAGCGGCGAGGATGAGCGCGTGTTCCAGCTTTCGAGCAAGCGTCGTGTGACTGTGCGTCGCTGGAAGACGGCCGTGCTCGTGGATATTCGCGAGTACTATGATGACAATGGTGTGGCCAAGCCCGGAAAAAAAGGTACCTACCTTTGTCTGCAATTTCCTGTGCTTGATAGTAAGAGTCAAACATTTGCTGCACTCTCACTGCTAGGTATTTCGCTGGCCAAGGATCAGTGGAACATGCTCATGCGGATGGCGCACGTTATCGATGAGGCTGTGGAGTTGGTGGAGGGTGATCGTGTGGATGGCCACAGTTTGCATCATGTGAAGGAGCGTATCCCAGTGAATGAAGACAGAACCATTGCATTCACGGTAGGTACCCAATGTGGCTGTGCGTTGTCGCTAACCGATCATCTAACGATTCTGATCAATGCACAGCTCTCATCTAAGCGACGCATCACCGTGCGATTCTTCCGCTCGGCCGTCTTGATTGACCTCCGTGAGTACTACGAACAAGGAAGCGAGATGAAACCAGGCAAGAAGGGTATCTCGTTGTCCAAGGAGCAGTGGCGAAGTCTTCAGCAAACCGAACCCGACATCGTTCGAGCAATCGAGGAGGTGTGACGAGCGAGGCACGTCGTCAGGGAGCTGAACTTAGGTTGCTTGAGCTTTCAGCTGTGAGTTGATTTATTCTTACTAGTGCTTACTAACTTACAATAACAGCGACGCAAAATCTATCTGGTAGCTACTGTTGCGTGAAGTCGCTAACGGCGAGGAGGCGACCGGGACACTTCTCAGTGGGCTCTGCGTGTCGTTGACTACTCAGAGATGCTGGCAATGCCGCCACGCAAGGTGAAGTGCGCAGGGCAGTATCTTTAGTCTGATGATGTGAGATTCGGTGCTGGGCAGTAATCATACAGCGATGCGCTGTCGTTTCTGATGAGCAATAGTCGACTCGTCGAAGTCAGGCAGTGGTCGTTTCTCACGCCCGCCGTCTTCAAAGTCAAGCGGGCCAGGGCGTCCCGAGCCACCCGAGCGGTCGTGGTCTTCGTGTCGTTCGGCTTTGGCAGCTGAGCTTGAATCCTTCGGACTTGCTTGGCCAAAGTCGCGGTTGTTTTTGCCCCCTTCTACCTTGCGTTCATGATGCACCGGCATTTTCTCTTCGCCCATTCCATGGTCACGCTCGTGCTCACGATCGTGGTCTCGTTCACGAGAATGTTCACGAGCACGGCCGCTGTCGTGATCACGTTCGAGATCGTGCGGGGAGTCCACTGGGGACCCAGGTCGGTAACTCGAGGACTTGCTCATCGCCATTGGTGAGTAGCCCCGGGGTGGCATGTAGTACCCTTGCTGCTGCTTCAGTTGCGAACTAGTCCCAAAATCCGAAGGCATCAAGCTGAGCCCCAGCGAGCCGCTCTTGTCGTTGAGTTCATGCTGACCCATCATGTAGTGGTGCGAGCCGAACATGCCGCTGTTCTGAGGGCTGAAGTCATGACGAAGAAGCAAGCTCGCTGCAGAAGGTACGATCGGTTAGTGAAATGGTCGGTGGAGGACTATGTGATCGGCAATAGGGAAATCACGTACTAGTTGGGGAAGGCAGGATACTGGAGAGGTTCGGAGGACTAGGCAACGCGCTCAGCATGTGGTGCGCCGGCATACCACTGAGCATTCCCATCTACAAGTGACACCAATCCAGAGTGAGTAATGCGTTCTCGACCAGCATGATCAAGACGATCGCACAACGTACCCCATGTTGGTAGAGCGGCAGGGATGGAGGAATGTAGGACTGCTGATCCTTCTTGAGCAGTTGTTGAAAGCTGCGATGCACACGCTTCTTGGGCGCGGCACCGTTGCCCGACGCCGCACTTCCGTTGCCTCCACTTCGTCCACGCTCATTGCTACGCGAGTTATTAAGTTTGTACTGGTCTGGATCGTTCGTGAGACCCAGCGAAGCACTTCCGTGGAGCATGCGGTCGTCGCCCATATCCACACCAGAGTAGCCGAAGGCTGCGGCGTTGTGCGCTGCTGCGTTCTTGTTGCTCTTGCTGGTGGATGCACTGCTCGCGGGCTTCATGCTGGCGCTCGCACTCGTCGGTGGTTCCGCAGACGCATCCTTTGGCTTCTTCTTATCGCCAAACATGATTTCATACTAGACATCAACGATTTTGTGAGCTTCTCCCTCCATAGAACCACGAGGAATCCATCCACGTACGTCATTGTTGTCCTTCATCTCGTAGGGCTCGCCGTACTCGGTGTACTTGAGCAGGATCTGGTCCACGCCCGTACTCGCGTACTGGTAGAGCTTCTCGTTCGAGTCGAACACGATCAGTGCGATCTCGCAGTCGCAGAGCTTGGACAGCTCCATGGCCTTCTTGAAGAGCCCGCCCTTGCGCTTGGTGAACGTCACCTGCCGATTGCGGTCATCCTCGATGCGCTGGATCTTGATCTTCTTGCGGCCCATAGTCTCTGCTATCGGATCATCGTGTCAATTACCATATCTCCCCCAGAGGAGCTACATATACCGCATTACGCACCGGATAAAGTTGGCGAGAGGAGAAGAGGAGACGACGGCCGATTTAGCGGACGACGAGGAGGGGGGAGGCGACTCGAGGGGCTCGGCGCAAATAGATGTCTGATAAAAATAAAATACGGCGTGGTGTTTGGGGAGAGGTGCCGTGGCTCTTGGCCGCGAGGCGTCAAGGTCAATCCCTCCTTGGCAGGAAACGACGAGAAGAGGTGGCTTGTGCGAAGTTGCCGTTGGCCCGAGATGTGCCTCAACGGCTATAAATACGGAATTGAAACGGCGTCAAAGGTGCTACCGTTTATTACGCTCCGATCGTCCGTTACACTTTTTTTTTCTTCCGAGGTCACTCAACGGTCGCAAATTCCCGACGCTTGGCAGGTTTGTTCTTTCTATTTATACGTGACTCCCCGTCGTGGGCGTTTCGGTATTTTTTACACCGATATCTTTCCTTCCTCGACGTCCGTTTACGCGCAGGGGGCTCGGGGTCCGACTGACGATCCTGGATCCATCAGTCCGTTGTCGCTAGATC
Organism: Pythium plurisporium; assembly: GCA_023336035.1. NCBI lineage: Eukaryota > Oomycota > Peronosporomycetes > Pythiales > Pythiaceae > Pythium > Pythium plurisporium. The sequence continues at coordinate 24,949 of JAADVY010000120.1, forward strand.
CCATACACCACTGTCTCTCCTTCTCTCTTCCTTTTCGGCCAAAGAGCCGTTGAACTGCGAGGTGCAGACAGGGGGAAGGGTATCCATCTTTTGGCGTCTCTTCAAGATATGGGTTCATAGACTAATGTTCACGGGTTCTTCGTTACCAGTAAATGGCCGCCCTATATAATGATGGGTTCCGGAGCAAACCCGGCCCAAGCGAAAAAGCTGGAGCAAGGTGTCAGCTGTCTCAGAAATGAAACGGAGGAGAGCTCAGTGGTGGCACCGCCAGACGGGGTCGGTCATCATATCCGTTGGTCTGACACTTCACTTGCACGCCTGGATCGCCAACTCCAACGCCTTTGTACCAAAGCCTATAGGTAAAAATCCATCATGACACGTCTATGAGTGGCGTTCCACTAGCAGTCAGAGTGATGCACGCACCAGAGATGACACCCTTTACGCTCGAAGGCAACGGCCCCAATTCGCCTGCGTCCAATGGTGCGACCACGATGACCGACGCTCGGATGCTGGACAGGGCGCGGTAGACCAAGGGCGAGTCGACGAGTCGACTGTTCCAGTTGAGTATGATCTTGTCGCCGGGCACAGTGGAGAGCAGCCAGTCCAGGATTTGGCCTTCATGATTCGAGTGGCGCTGCACGACGTGTAGTCCGTGCGAGTGGGCGAGGTCCTCGACCATGGCGCCGACTTCGTACACGGACATGCGGTCTTTGGATCCCACCCATTCGTCGTGGACGTAAGTGCAGGGGCCTTGCACGAGCATGACGACTGCCTGCTCAGACGGCGGTCGCAACGGAGACCGGGATAGAGTCGGGTGCGGCCGAGCAGGCGGAATGACCGTGGTGGGCGGTGCCGGTGATCTGTGTTCGATCGGAGGCGTCTCTGTGGTGTAACTGCTTTTGTTAGACGCTGCTGGAGCTCGAATGGCTGATGGAGTATGCTGGTCGTCGCCGCTATCGCTGTGTTCCTCGGGCTCGGACCCAAAGACGCCAATCATTTCTGATATCCACCAACACAACGCTCTTCCGTTGGTTTCACCATTCTCAAAACAGGAACCATCATGACAATCATCATACCCGAGTGGAACTTTTCGATTTCGTCCTCGAAGAAGCAACTCTCGATGCCGGCGCTTGCTTCGTCTGCCTCCGATGGCCGACCGTCGACATGCTCGACGTGGAACTTGATCTCGAATGGATTGCTCGTGTTGAGTCCCTTGGGGATGCCGCTACGATTGGAGAAAGAAGACGCCGTTTGGATGGCGCCCGCAGCGACGTTGCGCAGTGCGTGTGGCCGCTGGCGCAGCACACGCGTGACGAGTGTCCTTGCGATCATACTATCTCTGGTCGCCTCGCTATCACACTTGATGAGCTCTCCGCTAAAATACGACTCGTCCACCACCAAGTTCGAGAATTTGATCTCCTGGAATCGCGAATCTCACTCAAATCTGGAACTAGACTAAATCCAAATGCACACGAGACTGGTGGGATCAGTGTTTTCCCTCCATGATGACGAGCGACACGTCGGTGGAGTTGGATGCTCATGGGCTCCCCGTGAGCGTCGCGCACTCGCGTCCGTCGGGTATGCGCCACCCCGTGTGGGAGTACGTCCACGAGCTCCACCAGCCGATCTCGCGCGGCGCCAAGTCGTTCACGCACGTGTGTTTGCTGTGCGTGACGGCCAAGCTCGGCATGTGGGAGGACGCGCTGTGCCGCGTGGCCAACTCGTCCAACGCGATGAAGCACATGCGTAGTCGCCACAAGGACTACGCGGCCAAAATCGACGGAAGTGGCTCCGCTGGTACACAGCCTGCGGCTCCCCAGGCCGCCACCACTGGTGGGGACGACGCCGAGGCGACCGCGAGCGAAGGCGACGACGAGTCCTCGCGACCGGCCAAGAAGGCCGAGGGCAAGTCCAAGAGCGATGCCTCGGGAAGTGGCGCCAAGCGCAAGGCCGGTGGGAAAGAGACCGAGAAGGACGCGAAGAAGCCGGCGACCGAGATCACGCCGACGACCGCGGCAACGACGCCAATCCCGGGCACGTCGCTCGTGGACAAAGTCGTCGTGATCACGGGCGCCTCGGGTGGCATTGGTGCGGCGATTGCGATGAAGCTTGCGGTGGCCGGAGCGAAGGTGGCGCTTGGGGCGCGACGCCTGCCGGCGCTTGAACAGATTCGCGATTCCATTGCCGAAGCCACGGGCGCGCGCGACCGTGTGCTGATTCACGCGACCGATGTGACCAAGCGGGACGATGTGAGTTGGTAGGGGCCTCGTGCGGCTCGGGGTGTGCTTTTGTGTGACGTGGTGTATCTGGTTCTTGTGATCTACAGCTCCATAGTCTGGTGAAGGCGGCGACCGAGACATTTGGGGATGTGGACATTTTGGTCAACAACGGCACGGAAGGCATCGTGAACCAGTGGATGTGTCTGAGCTGTGACTGACTTCGTCGTCCCTCACTTGTGTAGCCGGGGTGATGCCGTTCGAGCTTTTGCGCAATGTCAACCAGGACTCGTGGGATCGTGTGCGTGCAATCCGGCTGTTCTGATATATTATTTGGCATCCGACTGATGCATTCCAAATTATGGCCGTAGATCATCGACATCAACTGCAAGGGCGTGCTGAATGGCATCGCAGCCGTACTGCCACGTATGCTCGAGCGAAAGGCTGGCCATATCGTCAACATCTCGTCCGACGCTGGACGCAAGACGTTCCCCGGTCTGGGCGTGTACTCGGCCTCCAAGATGTTTGTTGAAGGCGTCTCGCAGGCGTTGCGTCTGGAGAACGTCGGGTCGGGACTCCGCGTGACGAGCATTCAGGTACACATAGTAAGGTTCCTTTTTTGGATCAAGGCAGTTTCTGATGATTGATGGTTTTTTCCCGCTTCAGCCTGGAAACGTCGCGACCGATCTCGTTCAGCACGGCCAGTCGATGAGTGGTGTCGACGAGGAAGCCATGCAGCTCTACGGAGCTCCGTCAGGTATGCGAACGTACTACAGTGAAAGACTCTTGTCGCGTCATTCATTAACTGTGTGATACTGCAAAATTGTGTGGATACATGGCAGGCTACGAGGTGCTCAGGCCCGAGGACATTGCCAACGCTGTCCACTACGCCGTCACCCAGCCGCCGTTTGTCGCTGTCAACGAGATCCTCGTGGAGCCGCGTGACGAACCCATTTAATAGCTTGCTCGACATGGTGTCGAAATATACAATCGATCTGGTCTTACGCGATCTCCATGCCGTGAACGAGTCGCTCCAACTCCAATGAAATGCGTTGCCCAGCAGCCTCGAGCACATGAAACTCGTACTGCGTCGCCGACATTCGCGACAACCGCACCGCGTCGTCGTCGTCGTCGCCTTCGCTGAACACGCAGAGACACGCAATCGGCAGGCCGCGCACGAGAATGCTCACACCGGCAAAGAACCGCATGCGTACGTCTTTGACCATCACCATGCCGCTCGTTCGCTTGTCGGCCGAGCAGTCTGTGATGCAAAACGGCCTGTCGGTGGGCGGTGTTACGAGCACATAGTCGCACGGTGTATCGGCTCGCAAAAAGTGGTCGATCGCCGACAAGTTGGTCGTCCCCACGACGTGTTCGAGCACGACGTGTGTGTCTTCCACTCGTGCAATAAAAGCTCCCTGGACGCCGCAGTCTAGCGCCGCTCGCTCGCAGCACTCACGCATGAGCACGCGGTCCACGAGTGTGCAAGCCGGGGAGCAGACCAGCTTCATCAGTTTCAAGCGATGATTCTCGAGGACGGGATCCAAGCGAGGCCCTGTCGAGGCTGTCCCAGTGATTGTTGGAGCGGCGCCGGCGGGAACGGCAGCCACCTTCTCGCTCTCTGACGTGCGATATCCATCGAGCATCGCGATACTCAGCATGGACGTGCGCCGCAATGGATCGAAGCGAGGGCCGGTTGACTCGTCCTGTTGCTTGGAAGCGGCCTGCTCCGAGGAGCCCGTGCTCGGGCCAGTGCTGGCGCTTGTGCTCGGGCCAGTGCTGGTGCTTGTGCTCGGGCTCGTGCTGGGGTTGGA
>JAADVY010000121.1:0-28965 GCA_023336035.1 Pythium plurisporium
TGCAGTCGTCCATGACCGGGGAGCACACAAGGGGTGTGAGTCGAAGCGAGTTCATGCGGCCAGAGTTTCCTGAGTTTGTCATCGAATTCGAGGCACCTGCGTTCGTGTTGGACGACAAACTCAACGAAGCGCTCGTGGCGTTCATGACGTCGTACAATCATACCATGCCGGTCAACGTCGATCCATATTGGAACGGTGGTATGGTGGTAGAAGGGAGATGGCCGTGGGTTCACGCAGTAGCGAGGAAGAGTACGCGCAGGCTTGAAGTAATGAGACGAGGTGAAGGTTTTGCGACGAGCTGCGATCCCCAGTGGCTTTTGACTGAGCGACTTCTAGATGGATCAGCCTGTGGGCATCCACTGAGCGCGCGTGAGTGAGCGGTGTGTTCACGCTTGCGAGCACGGGTCATTTAGTCTGGAGTGAAGATACCGAAACATGGGCGACAACACCGACGAACTCAATGACTCACGACCAGCACTCTCGAAAATGATTCACAACGATTAGTGAGTCACTGGAGCCCGCCTGTGTTGGTCTCACCGTGAGACTGTGATCGCCATCCCACCAGATTCAAGGCCCCATCCCTGCCCGAGGCAGTTCCTGTGAGGGACGAGAGTCTCACGTCACATCCGCCGTATCTGCTGCCATTCGCCATCTCGCTCTCTTGCTTTCATCAGTCGCCGCTGCCATATTCGCCCTCGCTATTCTAGACGCCCATGTCGACCATGCGTACTCGCGTGGACGAGCTCGTGCGCGACTTGCCTCACCTCGCACCACGCAAAGCGGACGACGTCGTCGTGGAGCAACTCATTACGGAGAGTGAGCAGCTCGTGATGGAGCTCGAGCCCAAACTCGCGCGGCTGATCGGGCTCGTGCCAAGCGAAGGCGCTCGTCTATCCCTTTTAGAAAGCGTGCCGCAGTTGTGTCTCAAGTTAGCAGCGTTGGGCCCTCTCACGACCGAGTTCCACGAGATTCTACACGCGTTTGCGCAGCTCGCCATCCACTCGCGACGACTCAACAAGTTCCCAGCGATCAAGTCGCAGTTCTGGCTCGACGTGTTGCAGTCGTCCATGACCGGGGAGCCCACAAGGGATGTGAGTCGAAGCGAGTTCATGCGGCCAGAGTTTCCTGAGTTTGTCATCGAATTCGAGGCACCTGCGTTCGTGTTGGACGACAAACTCAAAGAAGCGCTCGTGGCGTTCATGACGTCGCCGTCGGACGAAGCCACGGTGTTCAATGGATCACGGATCTCCATGGGCTTTGTGTTCAAGTCATGTAGCCTCCGTGGGGCCTCGCTCGAGCGTCTCGAACGCGTCCTCGACCATTCGTTCGCGAGTCCCACACGCCAGTTCGACTTGCGTCTGTTTGAAGTGAGCAAGGACGATCTCGCGTCCCCGGATCTGGGGGTCCTGGCACGGATCGAGGGGAAGTGTGTGAACAACTATGGGCTCGAGGAGCTGCGATTGAACGAGATCGTACCGACCGCGAGGAGAGGGATTCGAATTCCTTGCACACAGACCCCCACTGCTTTGCTTGACATTGTGCACACCGTGTTTGATATCAACAAGCTGCCTACACTCATGAGCAGACGGAAGCTGCAGGCATCTGAGACTTGCATCCCGTCTCCGTATCGTCTTCGTCGTCTCTCGATGAGCAACAATTGCTTTTGTCTTGACCTTTTCGCGACTTGTTTCTCCGGGCTGCGGTACGGATGTGCACTTCGCGAAGACGTGACGGCGTAGGACGAACGTTCGGGTAGCATCGACGCGTACAAGACCTTCTGTCGATGGCTCGCGTTTGGACTGTTCTATCCGCGACCGAGACGCTTTGCAAACAAGTTTCGACTGCGAGACATTGGTCACGTCACCTACTGCCCGCTCGCCGTTGAGCTGTTCGCCAGGACGCTCCGTAACCCAGCGTCTGAACTCGTTTTCGAGGGCAAGACTGAGCAGGGAGGGGACAATGTTAACCCAACGACGGAGCTTATGCTCTGCCTGGTCAAAGCCGGTGCAAGCGTTCATGTGTTCCAGACCGGCAATAGCACCACGCCCGAGTGGATGGATACTTTCTCGACGCCATGTGAGCTTGAGGCGATCTACGAGCGAGCCGATGGCTCGTTGTGTGTGGTGGTTCCCGGCGTGGGTCTCGGTTGGATTCATCGGGAGTTTGTCGAACGCATCGAGCGCGAGCCGCTGAGTGATGACCGCAGCGAGCAGGACGGATTCTATGCAATAAATCTCTTTGCAAGAAGGTGGTCGGTGGGCAATGGTCGCAGACTGGACTGGAACCCTCTATGGACGAGCTTGCAGTTGATGGTGCAGACCTTCGGCCGACAGTTTTACTCGCTCGCGTTTGAATTGGCACCGTTTCCAGTCGGCTTTCTTCCCGTCGTGTTTGAACACTGCTTCAAGCTCACGCATTTGGACATTTCCATCCACAGACTCCCAAGCCACGACAGTGATGCCTTGCTGGATGCGCTAAGTGGACCACTCGGCGATCGCCTCCAGGTGCTCAACCTCAATCATATCGATGAGCTCCCGAGCGCCTTCTTCGACCGACTCTTCTCGATTCTAGGCAATAACAAAGCTCCGCTGGCGCTGCGCGAGCTGCGTCTCGACGGAGCACTCGTGACAGGGCAGCTGCTGGAAGCTGTTGAGCCAGCCCTCAGGCGTATCTCGAGACTGAGACTTCTAGAGATCGGTGTGCAGCGGTCGGCTGTGTACTGGTCGGATGAGAAGAGGCAGCAGATCTTCGCCGCGAAAAGGCGGCTTGGCACTAAATTTCAGGGCCAATTGTTGTGCGTGACGCTGCCGATGGACACTAAGCTCGCGTTCCTGAGTGCCACGGGACAGGCCAACGACAGTGCCGTTGCCAAGTTCGACAAGTGGATCGTCCGCAATGTATTCACTTTTGCAGCCGACGTCGAGCAGCGGCGTGCACTCGCGTGGGTAAAAGCGATTCTGCCGGCCCGGTAGATGCGTGAGATATCCCATGGCTTCTGACCATACTCCGAGGAAAGGCTCACAAAGTCCAGATGTCTTGGTCTCAGTATCAGCGGAGGGAGCGAGCGTAGATGCGTGCCTGATGTGCGTACTAAAAGACGCGCTTTTGTCTTCGCCGTCTCTCAATGAGCCATAGCTGTTTTCGTCTCGAGCTAGTCGCCACGTGCTTCTCCGTCTACGGCATGAATGCGCGCTCCGCTCCGCCAACCGCTTCTCGGCTGAGTTTCAAGGCCAGGTGCTTCGCTCGACGCTGGCGATGGAAACGAGAGCGTCGTTTCTGAGCATCGTGACAAGCAAGACGACGAGCGTCGTCCACATGCTGGACGCGTGGATGATCCGTTAGATGTTTTCGTTTGCGGCCGACAAAGAGGACCGGCGAGTGGTGGCGTGGAACGACGAGATTCAACCAGCGCGGGATCCGTGAGAGACGATGGCGCATGCCACCAAGATTGGCAGACAGTTGACCACGGGGTGGTAGGAACGTCGAATAATTCTAGCCACAGCGAATGCGGGCACTGTCTCCTGATGTGAAGCAATCTGTGGGGTAGAAGCTCCGTGAGGTTGCAGGAGTATGAACTACAACGTGAAACGAAGAATGCGTTTCATGGCGCCCACGATGCTTCGTGGTGACCAGCGATGACATGCTGTTGCGATCAGCTGTTGCCGTAGGTATCCAGTCGCCGTGCGCCCCCCTGCTCATGGGGAGTTTAGTCAAGATTGCCAAAGCGATACCCGCATAGTCGACGAAAACGTCGAGTTGAAGACTATGCGTCGACCTCCTCCAGTGGCTTTTGACTGAGCGACTTGTAGAAGTAGTCCAACCGGTGGGTATCCTGTCTATTCACCACCAAACGACGCGCGTGAGAACACAGCATGCAGTCTTTCGCAAAGACACCGAAACAAATGGGCAAGTGAGATATATCCAGTCACGCGACCTTCACTCTCGAAAATGACTCACTACTATTAGTGAGTCACTGGTCTTGGTCTCACCAAGCCGGGCCACGAGGCCCCCACCTTGCTGCCATTCGCCATCACGCTCCACTGTTCGCACCACGCGTAGCCGTAGCCACCATGTCTGCCTCCTTGTTCCAAACGCCCGTGTCGACCATGCGCACCCGCGTCGACGAGCTCGTGCGCGACTTGCCGCATCTCGCGCCACGCGAAACGCACAACGTCGTCGTGGAGCAGCTCATGATGGAGAGTGAGCAGCTCGTGACGGAGCTCGAGCCCCAACTCGCACGACTGATCGAGCTCGTGCCAGGGAGGCGTGCGAAATTGTCGCTGCTTGAGACCGTGCCGCAGTTGTGCCTCAAATTTTACCCGTTGAATCCTCGCCGTCAGTGGGCGGCGACCGAGATCCCGACGATTTTGAGCGCATTCGCTCGATTGGCCAGCCACTCGCGACGACTGGACAAGTTCCCAGCGATCAAGACGCAGTTTTGGCTCGACGTGCTGCGGTCCCGCATGGCCCACGAGGTCACACGGGATGTGAGCCGAAGCGAGTTCATGCGGCCCCAGTTCCCCGAGTTTGTCGTGGATTTCGGTTCGTACGGGGACCACGCGTTTGTGTTTGACGACGCACTCGAAGACGCGCTCGTAACCTTCATGACCACATCGCCTAGTGGACCGGCCTCCTCCCGTGCATCCAATCCCTCGAAGATCTCCATGGGCTTTGTGTTCAAGGCGTGTTCTCTCCGCGTGGCGTCGCTCGAACGCCTCGAGCGCTTTCTCGACCGCTCGTTTGCGAGTTCCACGCGCCAGTACGACTTGCGTTATCTGGAAGTGAGCAAGGACCAGCTGATGCCACCGGATCTCGAGGTTCTGGCACGCATCGTGCGCAAGTGTGTGCAGCTATACGGGTTGGAGGAGCTGCGATTGGACGATACGTTTCCTCGATACTCTGGTGGATCCCGCTCGGACTGGATCTCTCCCAAGCAGGACTCGGCGCCGGTCATCGACATGGCGCGAACGATCTTTAGCATCGACAGGCTGCCTTCTCTCACGGGCCGAGCACCAGACGTGATACCGGTATCCACGCCTGCTACGGCTCGTCTTCGTCAAGTTTCGATCAGTGAGAACAGTTTATGCCTCGAGTTTTTCGCGACGCGCTTCTCGGCATTGCGGTACGGGAGTTCACTCGAGGAAGACTCGACAATGTACCATGAACAATCGGGCTATGGACATAACTACAAGGACTACTGGCGCTGGCTCGCGTTTGGACTCTTCTACCCACGGCCGAAACGCTTTGCGAAGCAGTTTCGAATGCGTGACATTGGCCGCGTCAAGCACTGTCTGCTGTCGGTCGAGGTGTTTATCCGTACGGTCCGCAATCCGGCATCGGAGCTGATCTTCAACGGCAAGACCGAGCAGGGGACGACAGACGTCACGCCGACAACAGAACTCATGGTCTGTGTGGTCAAGGCTGGTGCGAGCGTGGATTTGTTTCAAACCGGAAATAGCAAGACGCCGACGTGGACTGATACCTTTGCCACATCGTGTGAGCTCGAGGCGATCTACGAGCGCGCCGATGGCTCGGTGTGTGTGGTGGTTCCCGGTGTGGGGCTCGGCTGGATCCGTGCCGAGTCGGTGGAACGCATCGAGCGCGAGCCACTGAGTGAAGACCGACGCGAGCAGGACGGCCAATATGCGGTTGATCTGGGCTACTGCATGCAATGGCGCGCTGACAACTCGAATGTTTGGGATTGGAAGTGCCTCGACGCGAGCAGGCAGACCATGGTCGAGCATTTCGGTCGTCAGTTGTGCTCGCTCACGTTTAACCAAACCCAGTATCCACCCAATTTCCTCTCGACGGTGCTCAAGCACTGCCCAAACCTCACGCAACTCGACTTGTACGGCATGAAAGTCGCTGGCCACGAGAGCGATCCATTACTGGAGGCACTGAGCGGCTCACTGGGCGATCGCCTGGTCTCATTAAACCTCAACTACGCAGGCAAGCTCACGAACGGATTCTACGATCGGCTCTTCTCGATCCTCGGCGACGTCGACGATCCACCGGCGCTGCGAGAGCTGCGTCTCGCTGGACGCGACATGAGCGTGAAGCAGATCGAGGCCTTGCGGTCTGTGCTTGATGTGAACACGCGACTGGCAGTGGTGGAGATGCCCCTCCGAACCACACTGTTTGGGTTTGGCGGTCGTGGGTCGTATGAGACGAGAAAAAAGCTCGTGGAGCTACAGAAGAGCTTTGCTGCCGAGTGTCAGGGCCAATTGCTTCGCTCGGCACTGTCGGTGGAAGCCCAAACGTCGTTTCTGAGTGTCGTAAAGAGCCAGACGACCAGTGCCGTCCACCTGCTGGACGCGTGGATGCTCCGTCAGATCTTTTCGTTTGCGGCTGATGAGGAACAGCGACGTGTGGTGACATGGATCGAAGAGATTCAACCGGCACGGGATCCGTGAGAATCAACAACACAATGGAGCACGTACAGAAGCGGCACACAATGTGGGATTAGCTAATACGACGCTAACGAACAACTCCGAACGAGTAGTCGTCTGATGGACGACGAGGTGTTTTCTTGAGCTTGGAGCTTCCAGCAGACCTCGGAGCGCGTTGCCATTGGCGAGGACTGGTTCATCGACTGGTATCGGGGACGGCCACGGTGGTGGGGTCGCCTATTGGTCTCCGCGTCTTGTCAATGGCGAGAATACAATCGTCATCGATTATAATAGTGGAACTTGGTCGGACGGCGCACGCATCAGTATCGCGACGGCATGACGATCCCACCGTTCTCTTTCACGGTAGGCAGTTTGCCTTTGGGGAACACGGCGCGCTTGGTGCGCTCCCACATGAGCCGCGTGTACGGCACCTGCCGACCGCCGACCCGCAGCGCCGGTGCACGCGACGTGCGGTACATGTCCGGGATCCGCACGGGCGGCACGGCCATTTTGCGCATGTGGAGCAAACTGAACGCAAAGCACTTGTCTTTGTGGGTCTTGCGGATCGCGTCCTTGAGCACGAGCGCCTCCATGGGCAGCGGCAGGTTGCGATGCTTGAGGCACGCGGACGAATCCACAGGAGCCAGCAGCGTCGTGTGGACGGAGGAGGACGAGGGAAACGCAGTGGCGACCATTGTGGATGGACGTAAAAGGAGGTTGGGGTCGGGAGCGAGCAAATTGGAAAGTGAGGACTCGCGGTGGTTAGGCGACTGTGTTGGCTGGTGTGGTTGAAGGACAGAGGTTGAAAGATCCAACATGGGACATGTGGAGCACATGGTTTTGGCCTATCACATCACGTAAAATGAATCAAAATAATATCATTGGTTTATAAAAATCCAATCAGAATAGCGGACGAGAAAAAGAACCCGCACGGAAAGCCTGCTGGTGGAGATGGGCACGGAACGCGTGATGGCGACGGGATCTGTGGACCAATCAGCGACGTGGATGGAAGAAAAAGAATCCGTCTTCAATAAAGTATACTCGGTGTGAGTCCGGATCGGATTCTGGAAGAACACCACAAGAATGCACACCGTAGGGTTTTGGTCAAGCACTTTCCATCATGACATTCAAAGTACGTTAAAACGAAGGGCACGTCTACACTAGTGATTGGTCCTGCGGTGGAATGGGAGGGGAGTGGCCACGTGTGTGGGGAGTCGGTGTATCTGGGACTGAGCCGTCTTTTCAGGGGCAGAGGTCGGCAACGCCTGATTGTACCGAGCGGAGCCGTGTTGCGAATCCAATTTGTCGAGGGCGTTGAGAGGAGTGCTCTCGGTGTGCCGTGGAGTTGCAATTGGTCCAAACGGTAAGGTCCGGGAGGAGGAAGAGCGGGGAAAGCGAGGAGCGTTGGTCCTCGACTTGACTTGCCGGTCGCCGCTTACTCGCGGATGGTCTTAAGACGCCAGCGGCGCGGGAGCTCTTCTTTCTTGCGACGCTCAAACTGCTTGCGCGTGAACGGCACGTCGACGCCGCTGACGCGGAGCGTGCGCATCTTCTTGTAGTTGCGCGGGATCTCCACGGGTGGCACGACCATCTTGCGCAGGTGGAGCAGCGTGAACGCGATGCTCTTGGTGTGCACGGCGAGGCTCTTGTGGTGGTGCGTGTGCAGCAGCGACTCCTTGAGCGCGAGCGCCTCGAGCGGCAGCGGCATGTCGTCACTGGGGGCGACAACGTCGTGGTGCTTGTGGACGAGGTCGTTGAAGTTGGTCATCTTGCTGCTGGACACCATGGGGGATGTGGAAAGGGAGATCTGTGCGGTCGATGGCAAATTGAAAAGTGAGAACTGGTACGGAAGGAACCCCCGTGGGTGGTCCTGACTCACCACCCACGCCCAAAATATCCAGAAGAGTCTGTGTCAAGGGAGGTTAGGTGACATCAAAAGCGGGTAGGTTCTGTCAACACAGCCAATCAACACACGATAGCTGTGTCTTCACAGCCAATCACACGTGCAGAAGGAAAAAGAACCCCACTTCGATGAATAGGGGTGCCGTGTGATGGACTCTTTCAAGGCACCAATCGCATGACACCAGCCGGCAAAAAAGAACCTCACTTTGCTTTTGTATGCGGTCTTCTATTCAAGGAACCAACACTCTCGCTACAAGTCTCTCGAGATGTGCGACACGTTGCGCATTCGCAGGACCCGACTTTTTTGGGGGACCACATGCGGGGCGTCGCATCGGCGTCAGTGGACGCCGTCGGCACGTCGCAATTCGTGAATCCGAGAGATCACCCACGGCGCGCGGTCCAATGGATCCGCGACGCGAGTGAACGGGACGGAAAATGGACCTCACTATGGATGGATGGGTCTCGTGGGGGCGGAGGGGCGACCGCTCCACGGGGATGAGGGTCCGGTTCCCTGTTTGGGGCAAGTTCAACTTGCAAGTGGCACGTTGCAGTTGGTTGCACAAGGCGACGCACGTCCTGTCCCTGTCGAGATCTTCCCCACGCTCGGCGTGCGTTTGCTGCTGCCTGCGGCCCCTCTCGGCAGTCTTACGTGCGGATGGATCTCGTGTGTGTCGTTGCTCTTCTTCCCGTGGACGTTGGCCTGACGTGCGGTGCAATCTGTTCATCATTCTCGCCGAGTGGCGTCCGCCCTCTACAGGAGCGAAAATGCTGTACAGAAACGGTAGAACCTTTAGAAATGGATCGCTTCTATCCCATTAGACCTTCTATTCAGGTGCATGACAGTAGCCCGCGTGGCCAAAGAAAATGGCGCCAACCCCAACGACGACCGAGAGAGATCCCGCGCGGGGCAACCATGGCTGCTGCTGGTGGGCTGTTCTCGCTGGCGGAGCGGACGCGTTTTGCGGACGGCGAGGTGGTCGAGCGGCATGAACAAGAAGACGAAGAAGAAGAAGAGGAGGAGCGCGTCGTGTACTACGATCTCGACGACGCCGCGCGCCCACCGCTGCCGTCGACGGCGCGGCCAGCGAAACGCGACATCGCGCGCCGCCCGCCCACGCAGCGCGTGCTCGCGCAGCCCAAGCAGCTCTTTGCGAGCCACGCGGCGCTCGCGGTGGATGGAGGTGCCGACGAGGAAGACGAGGCGGAGGACGGAGCGAATCCGTTTGCGGCGCTGCTGCAGGCCAAGCCCGTCGCGAACGCGGCGATCCGCACGACGACGCGGTCGCCGCCTGTCGCAGCATCGCGACGCGGGCGAGCCAAGACGCTCGTGTCGCCACCATCGCCGCCTGTATCTGTGTCGTCAACGTCGCCGCCGTCGCCAGCGTTTCCAATCGCGTCGTCGTCGTCGTCGTCGCAGGCGTCGACACTCGCGTCCCAACGCACGAGACCCCGGGCGACGCGCTCGCTGTCGCCGGTGCTCACAGCGAGAGAGCAGCGCAAGCGCACGCCTCCTCTGTCGAGACTGTCGGTCGGAGGATCGAAGCGAGCCACGGTCACCACCACCACACGACCGCTCGTGCCGACGATCGAGGCCGCCGATGCACGGCCCGCGCGATGGGCGAGGAACGCGCCGGCCAGTGGTACGACCAAGCGACGACAGTCCACCGCAAGTACCACCAGACAACGGGTGGAGAATAAACGGTGAGGTGGCTCTATGATGTGGGAATAAGTACGTCCGTGGTGACCGGGTGCTGACGAAATATGTCGGCCACAGACGCAAGTCCATGCCGTCCTCCGTCTCGTCGTTGGACGGCAGCCATGGTCGACCAAGTGCCCACGTTGGACGCCGCCTGTCCGACGTGCTAAGCCGTGCAACCACCCTGCTGTCACAAGAGCGAACTCCCACGGCATCGAGCAGTGGCGACAACGTACGTGGATCCTCTCGGTGTGTTTGTGGTTAGTCCCACCTGACCAACAGCGTGTGCATGTTGTTACAGAGCTTCGAGTATGCAGACCCCACACGAGAGACCGACGATGGCATCGCCGATACGGCCAACGAGATGCGCGATGAACCGTTCCAAACCCAGTTCTTCTCCCCGTCCAAGCTGCGTAAGGGCGGCGGAGTGGGCTCGCGTCGACGATCAAATGCAGACACCGTGCTTACGAAAATTCGAGGAGGGCTTGGTGAAGCGATCCGCAAGGCGACGAGGAAAACGAACCGCGACCTCACACTGCTTCGTTCTCAAGGCCAAACACTGCTGGGTCGAGCAGACCAAGACAGTGCCAGTGATATCCACCGTCGAGACTACGTTGTCGTACAGCTTGATCGACTGGTGGCGCATCCGCATTTGACCATCTACGATGGTGTGATCCAAGACCTACGAATCAGCTTGGAAGACGACAATGGGTACCAACAGGGGGTACAACCGACCCAAGGCCTTCCCCTCACGATTGTCTTCTCGGGGGTTGATGCGACACAACAGTTGACACAAGGCGCGCGACTCAAAATTTATGTACCGTTTCAGATCGTGAACGAGTGGAGTGTACCAGGTGTACGGCGGCGGCGGAAAAAGTTCCTAATCGGCACAAGCCTTTTTGAAGTCGTCAGCTAATTTGCATCCTTCATTTTTCAAGACGGCTTCGGAAGGGGCGACGCTGGCGCGGTCTGCGGTCGCTGGTGAAGACGCACTCGTAGGTCAACTTTCCCGAACCGAAATGGAGGCTTTTCTCGGTGGGTCTTTGCGAGATGTACGTGCATTTTGTGGTCTCGTTCCCGATCTTTTGTCAACAGGTGGTACTTCGATCGCACGCTCGATGATACAAACGGACTCTCAGGCTGGAGCCGGGGTACTTGTCGATTGGGATGCCGCACGATGACTTGCTGTTGCTGGAAATCTGGGGATGCTAGGTAGGTGAGGTCGCGTTGGATGGACGCCAAGCGCTGGGCTTCTTGGCGAGGGTACTTGCTGCCTTGGAGGGATATCCCAGGAATTCTACGAAACTCGAATGGCTCAATGGCTCGCTGCGAACCGTACACATTCGGCTTGAAGCACTGCAAGATGTGTAGCTGCTGCGTTGTGCTCAACGTGCATTCGTCGACTTCGCCCCGGCGATGGAATTTACCAGTGCGGCGGATCCGGCGGTCGATGAGGTCTTTCGCGCGGCGTTCGGCTTCTCGACGCAATACGCGACGCAGAAAGCGGACAATGATCGCAGCTGCATGGCGTTGGGCTTCCTCGGCTGCTTGAGAGACAAAGACTCGGGCATTGAGGACTGACAGTCGTTTGTTGTTGATGCTGTTGTCGATGCTTTCGAATTGCTCGTGGTTGTTATTCTCAATAGGCTCGTGTGATCGGATAACGCTATCGATGCTGGCGGTGGTTCGTTTTGGTCGCACACCTACTCGCTCCTCGTCCCGGTCGTCGATATCAATCCGGGTACGGAGCTCGGACTCGCGTTCGGCTTCCAGCACAGCTGCTGAATGCTTTTGCCGCTGATCTCGCTCATGCTCAACAGCGACGTCGACAACGAACCACAAGTTATCCCACTGCGTCGGCTTGAGAGCATCCAGTTTCGCCACACGTGTGTCGCGCTGGGACGAAATGTCATTTTGCTGGAGCCACACGTGGGTGAATGCAGGTGCGTGGGATTCCCCCGGCGAATCATCAGCATCATTGGCGTCCGATGGCGGTGGGTCTTGTACGGGTTTCTCATCTGGTGGCGATATATCCTCTGTCTCAGGCCCAATCGATGTCACTGGCTTGTATTTCTTCTTGGCAATGCGCTCAGTCTCGTAATGCATCGTAAAATCTCGCTGCTTCAGCTGCACCAGCATGCCATTTTCCAGCACATCCCTTTCCCCTGGTCTCGCTGTGGTCGTTCGAAACGACCACACTGTCGATTGCTGATCAACTCGCACGCCACGTGGGCCGAGGGAGAGATCACTCTGGGAATTCGTGCGGCCGCCTCGATGCTGTCGCTGGTGACGCATGACAGCATTGCGAAGTTGCGCGGGGGCTTCTAAGACTTGCTTGGCATCCGCATAGAGGACCTTATGATTGCTTATGACGGTGGCAGCGCCGACCACAATGAAGCACGGCTCCCCAGTGCAAACTCGCGACTTGCTGCCAGGGGCCAGAAGAGGGTTTTGGGGGAACAGCGTGAGGTGTGTTCGCGGGTCATCTCGATGGGATTGTGGGAGTTTGATCATGTATCCGTCCACGTCAAGAGCCAAGAAACCCCCATCTGTCGCCTGCAGCTGGATCTGTCGCCCATACTTGATCGAACTCAGGTGATGAGTCACCTTGTCGTTGCGCTGGTTCAGGCTCACCCGAGCTCTCCGTCGAGTTGTTGGAGATTCTAGGTCAGCATGTGGGGTTTCCAGGTTTCGCCAGATCGATACTGGTGGCTGCGTTCCTGGGGAGTCGCATGAAGAACGGAATTTGCCAGGAGAATGCGTGTCGCTCGTCCAGGGGCTTCTCGCCTACGAATAACAGGAACCATCTTCGTCACCAACTACGCGCAACGTGATTATGGTCGTCGCGCTATCCGTGCGTACCTGAAGCGCGGCGTCAAGCGACTGGCCATACCGAACTTTCCGCAAGAGCGTCGACGACAAGTTGCTGATCAAATGTGAAGTCCGGGAGTGGGTGAAACCCAATAAAATAGCGAGTGACAACAATCCGTACGTACACATAGTCAAAGATCGAGCTCTTGCGCTCACGATTCCGTGCGACCAGATACTTCTTTTTCACGGGGTGGCGGTCGTCCGTAGACGCCGACACTGGTGGGACATCCAGCGAGAACTGCACGACCATCGTGAGCTGTTGGAGGCGTTGCTAGGCATCCACGTGGTCCTCCACTGGTGCCCGGGTGAGACCCAAACAGAAAAAGACAGCGGCCGTGAACATCCTCGCACAGATACTAAAGGGAGCCTAAATTTACATCCGCTGAACAAATAGCCCTCGCTGCAAAAAAGAGTAGTTATGAGATCCCAGATCAACTCCCATTCAGCATCCACTCGGTCATCGCTGTCGAGCACTGGATGTTGCCCGTGCGGATCATTCGTTGCAGCGTCTTCGGTTCAAAGTTCAAATGCACCGCTCGATATTCCGGTTGCAAAAAACTGGCCGGCGCATGTTTCACGCGTGATATCCGGAATGGATCACCGGCGTCTTCGATAAGGTGCAGTTCGATGAGGATCTCGAGCTCTCGCTGGGCCTCGGTGCGGGTCGGCAGTGTCTTGAGCAAATCGTGCTTGCGGAAAAAGTCTTGCCACTTGCGATACACCATCTCAAGCGTGAAAAACGTGTGACCTTCGTTCTCGAGATGGCTCATTCCGATCAGTAGACCGATGCCGTGGTCGTTGATGCTGCGCAACGTGGCGAGCTCGTAGTCCGGCTCGAGCAGCTGGAGCGCACGCTGGAAATGGTACGGGCTCAGAAGTGCGCGATCCTGTGTGAGGTAGCTCGCAGCCGATACGGCGAGTCGCACGAAGTATGCTGGGCTGTGGCTCGTGTCCCACATCCGTTCAAACGACGTTTGAAATCCTGCAAACTCGTCATTTTGGACGAACAGCGCATCGACGCGTTCGTCGAAGGTCTTGAGAAATGCTGCGGACGGCATATCGTGCTCAGAGATACCCATACGTTCCCAGTCAATCGCGCGGAGCATGAATGCGTCACGCAACATGATCTTCATGGTCTCGAACGACCGCACA
Organism: Pythium plurisporium; assembly: GCA_023336035.1. Classification (NCBI taxonomy): domain Eukaryota; phylum Oomycota; class Peronosporomycetes; order Pythiales; family Pythiaceae; genus Pythium; species Pythium plurisporium. The sequence continues at coordinate 14,011 of JAADVY010000121.1, forward strand.
GGCACGACGACTTGGAGCTTGGAAAACCTGGGGCATCAAGAATTGTCAGTACCATGGGGGACTTACTGGTTTATATGTGCACGTACCGTGACCGCACGCGTTTCTCCAGTGAATCCATGATGCAGAAATCTTCCGTGATGCCGAGCACGCCCATCTGGACGTCCTTGAACTGGAGCCAGTCGAGTAAATTGTACAAGAGCAACTGCTTTGCGGACGTCTTGTGTGCGAAATGCTCGAGCCCATCCAGGATCACGATCACCGGCTCATTGGCCTCGGCCTTGGTGCGTAGCAGCGAACGCAGGTACGCGTACATGGAACTATACGACAGCACCGGGTGCTTGATGGACGTGTTCTGCGAGAGCTGCGCGAGCAGCTCCTTGAACGCCTCGATCTCGTTCTGCAAGACCGTGCCGTTGAGGTACACATGCGTGAATTCCGCCCCGCGATCTCCGCACCGCCGACGTAATTCGCGCAACGCACTCGCGACGATCTGCTTCTGGCCAAAACCGGCGCTGCCGATGAGCAGTCCCGACTGGTTCTGCCCGGCTGTGGCCGTCCGCTCAAAGAGCGAGACGAGTGTGGCCACGCACTCGCGGTCCGCCATGAACGCGTACTGATTCAGTACATCGTTCTGCAAACGCTCACGCAGCGCCATGCGCACGGCCCGCACCTGACGGGACGTGATCGAACGCGCGTTGCTCGCATCATGGTCGTTCGCGAGGCGCTCCTCGTGCTGGTCGTCGCTTCCTTCAGGCGCTGCGTCGACTACCGAAACCACATTTTCCTGGTTGGTGAGACGGTCCATCTCGTTGGCGATGCCGTTGCCTTCTTCTTTTGCTTCTGCTGGCGCCGTCACGCGCGGCAGACCACCCGCCGTCACGCGCGGCAGACCACCCGCCGTCGAGGCCGCATTGCCCATTGGGGTCCAAATGAATGAACCATCACTCCTTCCAGTGTGGGTCTTCAATTCGAGATGTGTAAGGTAGAACGACGAGGCTTCTATTGAAAGTGTATCGTCAGTGGATTCAATCGCTAGAGCGCTCTATTCAGAGTGTTACTGTGCGTGAGACAAGCGGTCCCGTCTGTTGCTGAACATTCTCCTGGCCAGCTGGCGACCTTGCACACGCGCCCCTTCGTATGGCTGTGTGACGTCGAGAGGCAAAGAGTGTTCAGTGGATCCAGGGACACATGACACTGTGAGAATCCATAAATTGTTTAAAATGAATAGCTATATTAGATTTAGATAATGTAATATGCATAAAAATTAGCTCTGTAAACGGATATATTGTTAGAATACACTCATGCATTGGTAGTCCTCTCGCGGGCTGCAACTTCGGGCAAGCGAAAGTCCAGCGAGTGTAGGTACAGTACGACGCCTCCCTTCTTCTCTCTCCCCCGATCGACGAGAAGCTCTCCTCTCATCCACGAGGGCGGTGATGCGACGCCGTTGAAGAACCGCGTCACCAGACGGCCGAGGAAAAGCAGACGCAGAAACGCGAGCACTTCCCACCGGAAATAGCGTCGTGCATAACGGCAGAGAAGACTCCACAACCGGCAGTCAGTTCCTATATCCCCATCAGATCCGACGCGACAGACAGACCACTCACCATCAGCAGCATGGACATCCCCACCGTCATGACTGCCGCCTGCGCGAGCGAGACGCGTACGTTCTGCGCACGCGAGGCCGACTTGCTGGCGCTGCTCGCGAGCGTCACGAGCAGCGACGATGTGCGGGTCCGCGAGCGTCAAGACCGCGTGCGCGACTGCCTCGTGGACCACGCGGACGAGCTGTCGCCGTCGTGTGTGGCCGCACTCGTGGGCAACGTCGCGACGCAGCACAGTGCGCTCCCCACGACCTCGGCCGAGATGGATACAAATACTACCACCGAAGCGACTCCAGCGGACGCGACAGCAGAGCCAACAGAGAAGGCATCGACGGAGACGGAGCCTGCAGAGACGCGGCCATCCAAGCCGCAGCCGGTCATTATGACCGTCGCGCCGCACCACGAATCCGCCGCCGCGACGGCGGCGCCGGTCCCCGTCCAGGCGCCGCTGAGCGTCGTGCAGCCCCAGTACGTGCAGACCACCACCGATAACGGTGACGCGGGCATCGAAGTGCGAATCTTCCTCATCAACCACCCGGGTCAAGCGATGGTTGGGGCCCCGCCACCGGCGACGCCCAACTACATCCGCATCGGCGGCGACACTCAGCAAGACAAGCCGACGTCGCATGCAGTGGCGGCGGGCATGGCCATGTCGCCGTGGCTCTGGGTCATGATCTTGCCGTTCATGGTGATCGGCATGTACGTGTCGGCCGTGCAGACCATCGCGTTCGTGCGGCGGCGACGGGACGTGGTTTACCGTGTTGGCGCCGCGCAGTACATGCCGATCCCGACGTCGCTGAACCCGTCCAAGCCGCTTCGCCACAGCGTCAGCTCCACCGTATAGTTTCCCCCCTCCTCCCACCCCAAGTAAGATACCCCTCGATAGATCTCGCCCACCCATGTACGTAGGCCACCCCCATCCGCAACAAATTATTAGGTCCTCCCATATTGAAGTAGCAAAAGGCATAAGAAGAAGAGCCAACGCAACCATCACTTTTCTCCATGCTTCGTCTTCCTCTCCTTGCTCCTCTTCTCACCAAGGTGACGTCATTCGGAGTCTGTGATTAATGTGTGACACATGATTCTGGTCATTTCACCCAACATAAGGTACACTACGTAAATAGCAGCTGTCTGGCTCCCCCCCACGTGGCACGGATTGGATCAAGAGGGGGCGAGGTCCACGAGGAGAAACGGAAGCTCACGAACATGATGCACGGCGGCGGCTACGACCAGGGCCAGTACGGCCAGCAGCAGCAGCAGCAAGGCTACGGCCAACAGCAGCAAGGGTACGGCCAGCAGCAGCAGGGGTACGGTCAGCAGCAGGGCGGCTATGACCAGTACGGCCAGCAGCAGCAAGGTGGCTACGACCAGTATGGGCAGCAGCAGCAAGGCGGGTACGACCAAGGCGGGTACGACCAGCAGCAGGCGTACGCACAGGCGCCCGGCCAGCAGCCGCAGGAGTGGGATTTCCACGGCCTTGAAGCGCGTGACGGCGTGCGCTTCTCGTGGAACTCGTGGCCGTGCACCAAGCTCGAGCAGACGCGGTGCGTGATCCCCGTGGGCGCGCTCTACACGCCGCTCAAGCCGATCGAGGGCATGCCGCCCGCGGTTGAGTACGACCCGATCCACTGTAAGACCTGTATGGCCGTGCTGAACCCGTACTGCCAGGTCGACTTCATGTCCAAGCTCTGGGTCTGTCCATTCTGTGTGACGCGCAACCACTTTCCGCCGCACTATGCCGAGAACATCACGCAGGAGAACCTCCCGGCCGAGCTGATTCCGCAGTTCTCGACGCTTGAGTACGAGCTGCAGAACCGCCAGGCCGGTCCGCCCGTGTTTGTGTTTGTGATCGACACGTGTGTGCCCGAGGACGAGCTCGAGGAACTCAAGGACTCGATCCAGCAGACGCTCAACCAGTTGCCGCCCGATGCGCTCATCGGTCTCGTCACGTACGGCACGATGGTGCACGTCCACGAGCTGGGCTTCCCGGAGATCCCCAAGTCGCACGTGTTCCGTGGCAACAAGGACTTTACGGCGCAGCAGGTCCACGACATGCTCGGTCTCTCGACGCTCAACCGTCAGCGCGCGGCGCCGATGAACCAGCAGCATCAAGCGCACCAGGCGCAGCAGCAGACCAACAACGCCGCGCGGTTTTTGCTGCCCGTGCTCGAGTGCGGCTTCAACTTGGAGTCGATCCTTGAGGACCTGCAGAAGGACCCGTGGCCGGTGGCTGCGGATCAGCGTCCGCAGCGCTGCACGGGCGTGGCGCTCTCTGTGTCGGTGGGTCTGCTTGAAGCGACCTACCGTGGCCAGGGTGCCCGCATCATGCTCTTTGTGGGTGGCCCGCCGACCATCGGCCCCGGAGCGATCGTCGGTCGTGACCGCAAGGAAGACATCCGTTCGCACACGGATCTCGCCAAGGACAATGCACCACTCACAAAGAAGGCGGTCGCGTACTATCAGGAGATCGCGAACCGCTGCGTCGCCAACAACCACGTGGTTGACATTTTCGCATGCTCGCTGGATCAGTCTGGTGTGATGGAGATGAAGTCGTGCGTGCAGCGCACCGGTGGCGTGATCGTGCTGGCCGATTCGTTCGGTCAGTCGGTGTTCCGTGAGTCGTTCCGTCGGATGTTTAGCAAGTTCTCCGAGGAAGCCGCCGAGAACGACAAGGACCACCTCACGATGGGCTTTGCGGCCTCGCTCGAGGTGCTCACGAGCCGCGAGTTCAAGGTCGCCGGTGCGATCGGTCCGTGCGCGTCGCTCAAGCGTCAGGGTCAGTCAGCGAAGAACGTGTCAGAGGTCGAGATTGGTGTCGGTGGCACGAATACGTGGTCCATGGGTGGTATCGACCCGAACACGACGATCGCGGTGTACTTTGACGTCTCGAACCAGGCGGCGCTCGCACCGGGCAAGGCGCGTTACATCCAGTTCATCACGCGGTACCAGCACGCGAGCGGTCGCTACCGCACGCGCGTGACGACGATCTGCGGACCGTGGACGGTGGACCCGAACGACACAGCGTCGCTGGGCCGCGGCTTCGACCAGGAGGCCGCCGCTGTGCTGCTCGCGCGTATCGCTGTGCACCGCTCCGAATCGGGCGAAGAGCAGATGGACATTATGCGTTGGATCGATCGTTCGCTTATCCGCTTGGCCGCTCGCTTTGCCGACTACCGCAAGGACGACCCGTCGAGCTTCCGTCTCTCGCCCGAGTTTGCGATCTTCCCGCAATTTATGTTCCACTTGCGTCGCTCGCAGTTCCTCACGGTGTTTGGTTACTCACCCGATGAGTCGTCCTACTACCGCCACTGTCTGCTGCGCGAGAGCGCGACCAACTCGCTCGTGATGATCCAGCCGTCGTTACTTTCGTACTCGTTCAACGGTCCGCCCGTGCCGGCGCTGTTGGACGCCACAAGCGTGCGCTCGGACACGATTTTGCTGCTCGACTCGTTCTTCTACGTGGTCGTGTTCCACGGCGACACGATCGCCGCGTGGCGTGACCAAAAGTTCCACGAGGACCCAGCTCACATCAACTTTAAGAATCTGCTCGAGGCCCCGCAGGCCGACGCTCAGCTGATCATGGACTCGCGGTTCCCCGTGCCGCGTTACGTCGTGTGCGACCAGCACAAGAGTCAGTCGCGTTTCCTTATGGCCAAGCTCAACCCGTCGGTCACGCACAACTCGATGGACGGCCAGGGCGAGGTGATCTTCACGGACGACGTCAGCCTCAAGGTGTTCATGGAGCACCTGATGAACTTGGCCGTCAAGTCCTAAATCAGGACTACTAGACACGTCCTATCGTAGGCACTGTCGAAAATGCAGGCATTTTGGACTTTTTCGACGAGGCGACTTGGACGGACATGAAACGGACGTGACCCAAACCCTTCTTTGTGGAATGCACTCTCTTTCCTGGATGTTGTGAAAATTTGGGCTACACTCACATAGACTGGGGAGTTCGAGGTACTGTAAGTGTGGCTTGGAGCTAACTATGCATCCAAATCTGCGTGAAAAAGATGAACGCACTGCACATGGGTACCCAGCTTCACCGCCAAATGACTGGCAGCAGTCCAGTGAAGACTGTGGCCAGTGGTTGTATCATATCCAGCGAACCCAGTTGGTATCGAATCGCATGGAAAATCCACTCGAGTGCCACAAAGGTGGCTTCATAAATCCATCTGACGTTGATACAAGCAAGCCACACGTTGAAACACCAAGCAAGCGTGAGAACGGCCGACCCGACGGTTTGTACACAAACATCCAGTCTATGAAACTGCTGACCAGCAGACAACATAGCGGACGGAGAATCGGGGTGGCGGACGGGGTAGGTGTACTCTCGCCCTCTCCGCTCGGAATCTATCCAACCGAACCCACTTTTTGGGTCGTTCACCGTGGAGTAGGGGTAATTTATTCTTCCGGGTGGTTTTTCGTTGCCTGCCGCTTCTTTTCCGCTCTCCAGTTCTGGCTGTCGCAGTGTTGACTTGTGTGGGTGTTTGTGTTGGTTTCGGCCTTTGTGGGTTGGGTGCGACTCACGGGCTTCGGCTTCCCCCCCTCCTTCACACACCTGCATAGGTTCTCTCCCTCCTCCATCTCGAGCGAAGGCGACTCGCCGCTTCCCCCACATTACGCACTTTACCAGACGCACGACGCCTGGCCAAGTACTCCCTTCTCTCCTTCGTGGAAGACCCCGTTGTAGCATCGGCCATGTTCGGCGCGCGTCAGGCGCCCGCGGGCGAGGACTACGAGATGTACTCGACGCCGTCGGCCATGGAGGCCGAGATCTCGCGCCGCGGCGGCGAGAACAACGTGCGGCTGACCGAGGGCCGTCCGGCGGGCGGCCAGCAGGGCTACGTGGACCCGCGCGCGCCGCCGCAGCCGCCCGTCAACATGTCGGAGGCCGTGGGCTTTGGCGCGATGCGCGACAACATCATCTCGGTCCACGGGTACATGCACAAGCAGGGCAAGCGCACGATCAAGGGCCCGATCCACAAGTCGTGGAAGCGTCGTTATTTTGCATTGGAGAAGGCCAAGATCTACTACTTTCACAGCCACTTGGACTGTCGCCAGTATTTTACCACGCGGAATGCCGACTTGGTGGTCGGTGCGATCGAGCTCAAGGACGCGCTGCAGCTGCGTCCGTGTGCGCGGTTGGATCTGCCCCACAAGGGTATGGAGATCCACACCAAGCGCCGTGTGTGGGTGCTGTGTCCCGAGACGGACGACGAGTACCGCATGTGGTTCCAGGGTCTCGAGCACGCCATCATCTCGAACGGTGCCGGCAACATTATCGAGCGCAAGCTGCCGAATGTTCGCAAGTACCACATGAAGGGTATCACGACGTACCGCATCCTGTACTTTCTCTTCTTGCTCACGGGTATCGCCGAGATTCTCGGTCTGTTCTTCTGGTTCGTGGTCGGTGTCGAGCCCTGCGATGCTGCGCGGCCGTCCGTGGACTGTGACACGATCAGCAGCACGTCGCTCGTGACGCTGCGCTGCACGTCGTCGCCCTTCAGCGGCTGGTTCACGCCGCCGTCGTGGTACCTGTCGCTCGCTGGTGTCGACAACGTCGTGTGCTTCCACAACCCGCCGATCCCGCAGTGGGCCTCGTACTTTGCGCTGCTCTTTGCCGAGGTTCTCAGCTTTATTCTTGGTGTGTTTTACTACCTCGGTATGTGGAAGCCCGTGCGTCGTGGTGCCCACTACTTTGACGAGTTTGAGCCCAAGGTGCCAGATGAGCAGTGGCCGCGTGTCGACGTGCTGGTGTGCCACTACTCGGAGCCGGCTGAGGAGTGTATTGATACGCTCATGGCGTGTATGAACATTCAGTACCCGCCGCACTTGCTCCACATCTTTATCCTTGACGATGGTTACTGCAAGGCCAAATGGTCCAAGGGATCGAACGTGCCCGTGATCGAGCTCAACAAGGGTATCCTCGAAACGGCCGGTGATCTGCGCCAGGAAGTCGCCCAGTTCATGTACGACCGTGTATGCGACCCGAACGAAGACATGGAGGTGTACCAGTGGCGTAAGCTCCACTCGTCGGCCAACTTGCCGTCGCCCTCGCGCCCGAAGGTCGTCAGCCGTGCTGACTGTGCCGCTGGCTCGTTCCGTGATGACTACCGCTACCCGGGTCTGCCGCACGTGACTTTCATTGGTCGTGTCAAGCCGGACACGCACTACTCCAAGGCTGGTAACATCAACAACTGTCTCTACAACGAAGGCGCCAACGGCCGCTACCTCGTGATTCTCGATACGGATATGCAACCGCATGCCAAGTTTGTGCTCGCGACGCTTCCGTTCTTCTTCGAGGACCCGGATCGCGTGGACAAGACCAAGTACACGTGCTGTTGCACTGGTTGCAACAACGTCGCCAAGATGTGCTGCGCGTCGTGCAAGTTGGCTGCTGTCCCCGAGGAACGCATCAGCTACTGCTCCAAGGAGTGCTTTGAGAACGCCATGCACATTCAGAGTGATGTCCATCGTCGCCAGGTGAACGGTACGCTCAACGATGACAAAAGCAACTCGAAGAAGGAACTGCGCTGCGTGAGCTGCGACTCGAAGCTGGGCAAGGCTGGTGTCTGCAAGAAGTGCAGCCGTCAGAACGGCGACGACGAGGATGGCATGACAAGCCTCCATCGCTACTCGGATGACGTCAAGGATAACGCTGTTGCTTTTGTGCAGACCCCGCAGTACTTCCGTGACTGCATCCAGCTTCAGATCGGAGACCCGATGGGTCACCGTAATGCGACCTTCTACGATGCCATTCAGACGGGCCAGGATGGTTACGAGAACTCGTCGTTTGCGGGTACTAACGCCATGTTCCGGCGTGAGGCTCTTGACTCGATCGGTGGTATCCAGTATGGTAGTTTGACGGAGGATTGTTACACGGGTCAGCAGCTCTGTGCGATGGGCTGGAAGGCGCTGTACTTCCGCAAGGATTTCGAAGGTGAGGCCAACGAGCGCATTCGTCTTGCGGAAGGTCTCATTCCCGACTCGGTGGCTGGTTCGCTCGCTCAGCGTAAGCGTTGGGCGAAGGGTAACTTCCAGATTGCTCTCATGAACAAGAAGAAGAACTACATTGACCCGGAGTGGAAGCGCCCGGAAGTGCAGGTACCGTCGTACAACAAGCCGAACAACTTCATGCGTCGAGTGTTTTATGTCAACGGTACCATGTACCCGCTCGGCTCGATCTCGGCTGTGCTCTTCTTCTACGTCACGCTCTACTTCCTGTTCTCGGGCTACGCGCCAATCTACATGTCCGGCCTTCGTCTTCTCATCGCTCTCGTGCCGAAGCTGCTCGTGCAGGGCATGCTTTCTGCATTGAGTAACCGTACGGTCGAGAACAACGATGTTGTGCGATCTCAGGAAACGTGGTTCGCGTACGCGTTTACCAACTGCTCGGCCGTGCTGGAAGCCCTGTGGTGGAAGTTGACGGGCAGGGAGCCGCGTTGGTTCAACACGGGTGGTGCCTCGCGTGGTTCGACTGCTGAATTGCCGAACGTCGTGATCTTTTTGGGCACCGTCGTAGGTGTCGCCTGGGCTGTCGTCCGCTTCTTTGCTGGCTACAACAGCGAGCAGACATCTCACGGCGCGTCGCTACTGGCCGCGAGTCTGCTGATGGGTCTGTTCATCGCGTACAAGCTCGGCCCGAGTGTTCGCATGAGCATCCAGGAGTACTTTGGCTGGAGCTACCAGAGCCTCATGGACGAAGGCAACTTCATGGGCTACATGTCGATTGCCTTGGGCATCCAGTTCATCGCGTTCTGGGTGTTTGTGGAGAAGCCATCGTCTAACCCGTTCTAAGGTCGCTACGATACTTGCCGCTTCTACCCAGCGCTCGACTACATATTAGGTTTTTCTTTACTCGCCTCTTGCTCGTGTTAGCATGTTTGCAATGGTACAGAGTGAGAGCGAGGCCTTCTATACGTATCAATAAACTGCAAAACCTTCCTCTCGATCACTCTGGCTGCGCCAAGGCGTCTCCCATGTTGAGAGACGCTTGACAACAAAGGAAGCCAAGCAGACGGACACGGGAAGCCTGGAGCATGGCCGGTACCAAACGAGTACGAACCGACTGATCGGCCCGAGCTCCAGCCTCTCAGGCACCCTGTAGGATTCCTCAAGACACTGGTCAAGGCAACCCAACTCAGCTCGTCGTGAAGCCACACATCTTCAGCTCCGCTGAGTGAACCTACTGGGTCCCTACAGTACTCGAGGTAACCCGTTCTTCGAAAAGATCAGCTCAGTTCCCGGATCTCCGATGGGTGCGGCTGGATCGCTCTCTGGCCAGTCGTGCCCCCTGATTCCCCAGACAAGACCCAAATTTTCCGCTTGGCGTTCTCTGGATTCCGAATGGGTTCACGGCCTAATGACTCGTCGCATCTCCCTCTTCCTGTGGAGGCGAACCATCGTGAACCCAAACTTGATGCACCACTGAAGTGAGTTCACTGGACGGAGATACTGAACGCAGCTGGCCGAAAGAGCCCCGAGATTCTCATGGGGCTTGTGTGGAAACGACACGAGTGGTGAGCAGCTCACTCACGCTCGCTCTCTCTCTCTCTCTCGCGATGGCGTGTGTGTGGAAGGAGAGTGGTGAAAGTGAACCCACATGGGGTGCACGTACTGGATCGTGTGGTCGCGGGTGTCGAGCATTTTCATTGCATCTTCTATGGAGGATCGAGATCTCCATGAAGAAGGGAAACGGTCAGAGTGTCAAAAAGAGGGCAACATCCAATCGAATACGTGGGGTAGGGTTTGTAACGGAAGGAACACGAGTGGAGCGTCCGCCTCCCCTACCCGCAGCGTACGCCTATGTCGCTGCTCTTGTGCGACATACACTAAACCCTGAATCGGGAAGTAATTTATTGCCACAATGTGGCGTTTCTTGCGTTCCCTCACACCCACACCCCCTACCCTTGAGCCCGTTTTTTCGGTTGACGGTGGTTTTTTTGGCATCCAGTTTCTTCGGTCAGCTGGGCCGGTGGGTGTGAGTGTGAGTGTGGAGCATGGCTTGTGGGTTGGGTTCGCTCAGCAGTCTCTCTCTCAACCGCTTCCCCCTTCGTACGACCCCGACACCTTCGCTCCTTCATAAGGCGAAAGTTCGAGCGGCACAAGGGAACGAGCCCCCTCGAGGCCCACTATCTTTTCCTACGCAGAGGTGCGTTGTGGGGTCTAACTGTTGCGTGGGGCAATATGGAAGGGAAACCTCCACCTTGTTCTCGCGGCGTCCCGCTTCATGGAGGTCCTGGAAACGTCAACTAACGATATGTGTGGGTGCGTTGTGATCTCCAGAGTCGGACGACGTCGGTCTCTCTCGTCACCTCCCCATATCGCCGCGGCTAGCGACTTTCTTCTGAGTAGCGAGGAAGGATGTTTGGTCGTCCGTCCGACAAGCGCCAGCTTCTCGGACCGCAGGACGCGGACGAGTACAATCTCCACGCGACACCGGGCGCCATGGACGCGCGTCCATCAGGCGCGTACAAGGAAGCCGAGATCGTGCGCGGCCAGTCGCCGATGACGTTTGCCGAGGGCCGTCCCATGGGCCAGGAAGGCTACGTGGACCCGCGTGCGCCGCCAGAGCCGGCCATGGACGTCACGGACGTGGGCGGCGAGGCCCGCAACAGCCAGAAGGACAACATCATCTCGGTCCACGGGTACCTCCACAAACAGGGTAAGCGCAGTGCGATGAAGGGGCCGATCCACAAGTCGTGGAAGCGTCGTTATTTTGCATTGGAGAAGGCCAAGATCTACTACTTCCAGAGCCATCTCGAGTGTCGCCAGTACTTTACCACGCGTAACCCGGACCTCGTGGTTGGCGCCATCGAGCTCAAGGATGCGCTGCAGCTGCGTCCGTGCGCGCGTCTCGATCTGCCGCACAAGGGTTTCGAGATCACGACCAAGCGTCGTGTGTGGGTGCTGTGTCCCGAGACGGACGACGAGTACCGCATGTGGTTTGAAGGCGTCGAGGATGCCATCGTCGCGACCGGCGCCGGAAACATTATCGAACGCAAGCTGCCGAACGTCCGCAAGTACTACATGAAGGGTATCAAGTCGTACCGCTTTTTGTACTTCCTGTTCATCCTCGCGACGCTGATCGAGTTTTTCGGTCTGCTGTTCTTCCTCGTGGTGGGTATCCAGCCGTGCCACCTGGAACACCCGGACTGGGACTGCGAGAAGATCGCGCTCAAGACGCCCAACGAGCTGACGTGCCGTGATTCGCCATTCAGTGGCTACTTCACACCCCCGTCGTGGTACCTGGAGATGGCCGGTGTCGACGATGTGGTCTGCTTCCACGATCCCCCGATCGCGCAGTGGGTTTCTTACTTCGCACTTCTGGTGGCCGAGCTGATCAGCTTTATCCTCGCGCTCTTTTTCTATCTTGGTATGTGGAAGCCAGTTCGCCGTGGTGCCCACTACTTCGACGAGTTCGAGCCGCGTGTTCCGGATGAGCTGTGGCCCAAGGTCGATATCTTGATCACCCGGTACACCGAGCCTGGAGAGGAGTGCATTGACACGCTCATGGCGTGCATGAACCTCCAGTACCCACCGCACTTGCTCCAGATCTACGTCTTGGACGATGGCTACTGTGAGACTAAGTGGACGAAGGGTAACCCGGTTCCCGCGATCGAGCTGAACAAGGACATCCTCGAAAAGTCCGGTGATCTGCGTCAGGAAGTCGCTCAGTTCATGTACGACCGCGTTTGCGATCCGAATGAAGACATGGAAGTGTACGCGTGGCGCAAGCTCCACTCGTCGGCCAACCTGCCGTCACCGTCGCGTCCTCGTGTTGTGAACCGTGCTGACTGTGCTGTCGGCTCGTTCCGTGACGACTACCGCTACCCGGGTCTCCCCCACGTCACGTACATCGGACGTGTGAAGCCGGCTGAACATTTCTCGAAGGCTGGCAACATCAACAATTGCTTGTACAACGAAGGATCGAACGGTCGTTACGCGCTGCTTCTCGACACAGATATGCAACCGCACCCGAAGTTTATTCTCGCTACCCTGCCCTTCTTTTTCGATGACGAGGACCGTCAGTTCAAGAACAAGTACTCGTGCTGCTGCACTGGCTGCAAGAATGTTGCAAAGATGTGCTGTGCGTCGTGCAAGATCTCGGGTGTCCCGGAGGAGCGCATTAGCTACTGCTCGAAGGAGTGTTTCGAAAACGACTCGCATGTGCAGAGTGACATGCACCGTCGCCAAGTGAACGGCACTGTCAGCGATACACGTAACACGAAGAAGGACCTTCGCTGCGTGAACTGCGACGCAAAGTTGGGCAAGTCGGGTGTGTGCAAGAAATGCAACACGATGAACAACACGGACGAAATTGCGGTTCTCCACTCGTACTCGGACGATGTCCGCGACAACGCGGTCGGCTTTGTGCAGACACCCCAGTACTTCCACGACTGCGTTCAACTCCAGGTTGGCGATCCGATGGGTCATCGTCAGGCGACGTTCTACGATGCCATCCAGACTGGTCAGGATGGTTACGACTGTGCGACTTTCGTGGGAACAAATTGTCTTGTCCGTCGTGAGGCTTTGGATTCGATCGGTGGAATTCAGTACGGCAGTCTAACGGAAGAGACTTACACTGGTCAGCGCATGTTCGATATGGGCTGGAAGGGTCTGTACTTCCGGAAGGATTTCGAAGGTGAGGTCAACGAGCGTATCCGTCTTGCTGAGGGTCTTGTCCCTGGATCTGTTGCAGCCTCGTTTGCTCAGCGACGTCGTTGGGCCAAGGGTCACTTCCAGACGGCTTTGATGAAGAAGGGCAAGAAGAACATTGACCCTGAGTGGAAGCGTCCCCAAGTCGCGATCCCGAAGTATCGCAAACCGAACAACTTCATGCGTCGCATCTTCTACGTGAACGCAACGATCTATCCACTGGGCTCGATCTCCGTGATTCTTTTCTACTACATGGCGCTGTACTTCTTGTACACGGGCTACGCTCCGATCTTCTTCAACGGCTGGTGGCGAATGGGAGCCGCTCTGATCCCGAAGGTGCTGGCCCACGGCGGTCTTTCGGCGATGAGCAACCGCGGTGTCCAGAACCTGGATGTCGTGCGTGGTCAGGACACGTGGTTCGTGTACGCTTTCACCAACTTCTCTGCCATGTGTGCGGCGTTCTGGTGGAAGATCACGGGCCGCCGGCACCGATGGTACAACAAGCTCGACACGAAGCGTGCCTCGCTTGCGGAGCTGCCGAACGTGCTCGTTTTCTGCGGCACTGTCTTTGGCATCATCTGGTCGTTCGTGCGCTTCATGGTGGTCTACTACGGTCGCCAGGAGTCTCACGGCGAGTCGATCTTGTGCGCCTGCTTTTTCATCGGTCTCTTTATCGCGTTCAAGCTCGCCCCCAGCGTTCGTATGACGACGCAGGAGTACTTCGGATGGAGCTACAACAGTTTGACGGATCAGGGCAATTTCATGGGCTCGTCGTCAATCGCGTTCGGCCTGGTGTTCATCGTGCTTTGGGTGTACATCGAGCGCCCGCTCGCTGACATCTCCGCCTAAAACGACGAACTCGCTTCGCCGTGAGTACAGTAGTGTACGCCTCGAGAGATTATACTCGCCCATCAGAACTCCTTCATATTCACAGAAATGTATGCCAACACTATGTTCTCAGCCTCTCCTTCTTTCCCTTTTCACAGGAACTGGCGTCAAGTGCAATCATTGGAGTACGCAAATGTGGATCGATAAGGGGGCCTCGTGACTAACCGTGCACTCTGTTTGCTTACTGCGCAGCTCCGAATAGCTCGCCTGTTAAAAGTCACCGTGATTGTGTCTTTTCCTGGTGTCTCCGTTCGCCAGAGGGTCACGTCGATTTTCGATTTTGCGTCTCAACCCGAACGAAACCACGACGCAACCATCGATAGTGCTGCGAACTGGCTGTCGCTAGTCGTCAAAGGATCCCATGCTGCCAGACGATCCTTCGCATCCTCCCCACGCTGTGGACCCGGGCCAAGTCCTCGCATCTGTCGTTTGCATGGATCTTCCTGGACTTTCGTGCTCGCAGGGATCCAGCAGATTCTGACATAGGTGGCCAATTATCTCATGGATACTGAGGATCTCGATTTTGGGGAGTTCTGGCTACTCCCACACGCTGATTCTAAGCTCGCTGTTTCAGCGACGGTGGTCCTCGTGTTGTTGGGCGTGGGGTATCTATGTCTTGTGGTGCTGATGGTGTTCCCAGACAAACTGCTATCGAAGCTCTGGTATCGCCACCAGACAGCCATCACCGTAAACTGCAAGACAACTCGAGGGGGTTCACTGTCTCATTCCACCATGATCGAAGCCAAGATTCGGCCGATTGGCAAGAAAATCCAACAAGCTGGCGCGGTGGGCGCTCACAACA
>JAADVY010000122.1:0-28884 GCA_023336035.1 Pythium plurisporium
ATATCGCGAACCCGATTGCCGCTCAACGAGAGGTCGTAGACGGACATTCGCATCAACGCTTTCTTCGCGACGACAACCAGCTCTGAGTCTTCGATGTAGAGAGCTCCAAGCGATGCCAACGCCACATCAAGATCGTTCACTGCACTGGTGAGGCTGGTCACCGAAGCCAGCCTCACCGAGAGCTCGAGTTGTACGCTTGACATGATAGCGAGGCTACTTCAACGGCTTCCACAGCAGCGTCTCTCCACTCGTAATACAAGTTCTCGACGCCGAAGACACCTCGGCGACTGAACAAGAGTCGCCAATTTCGCCAGACAAGCGCGACCAGACGCGTATCTTTTGCTGCTGGTCGATGGCGTGAGTTGACCAGTCGAAGGCACCCTGCTGAAAATGATGTGAGCTGCAAAGTCCTGTGGCGAGCGGTTGCGATCAGCATGAGCATGTGCTGTACAATGTGGAGACTGGTGAGCGCGGTGAGCAGAAAAGTACCAAGGCGACGAACTGGTTACTAGTCGGGTCGCAAAAGATCGACATAGAACTCGCGTGTCATCCATGCAGTCGCGAATCCTGGGCATGGGTCGAGATCGACGAGGATGCGCGTATAAAGAAGCCGTACGTTGTCTACCTGTGAGTGCGTCGGAAGCAATTTGGTGGTTGGTGGTCCCGCTCGTTCTGCGGGCAAGATGAAGTCTTCTGTAGTCGGCGACCGCTGTATGTTCGGGTTGGTGACTGAGCCGACCTGCACTGCTCCAGGTATCATCTCCGACCTGCTGAATCGTTGGTATTCGACAGAGAGCCTGCTCACTTCGGGGCAAGTGATTTCATGTGCTTTATGCATGCACTACGCAAATGTCGGTTGGTGTCTATTACTGGGAATCACTCGAAGAGTTTTGGTTAGCCATGTCAGACAATTGGACACCACACCTATTTTCTGGATGAGTCTACCAGATCAAAAGCACACCCAGCAGCAACCAGTATCAGCTCGATTGGTCGCACTAGCCACACTCGATCCGCCCACAGATGAACGTACCACCTCAACTCAACACGACACCTCGACTGCTCCCTGTAAACAGCTTGTGGGGAACGTTCGTGAAGCTACTGGACTCACGTGCGGTCGACGGTTGAACATCGATGGGGACCTGCCACTTGAAGATCTGTGTGGTGTGCGCAGCCGCACTCTCTTCGTCTGTGATCACACTCGCGGTGAACTCGAAGCGGATGCACCACTGGAAACACACCAAATCGGTCGAGATCGTCGGCAGTGCGTCATGGGGGATCGCAAACCGCACGTTCGTCTGCAGCGCCGAGGCCGTGTACTCGTGGTACGTGCTCACGACCTTGGACTGCACCACCTTGTTCGGCTGCAACGCCATGCTGGCCAGCACTTCTTCGAGGCACAGCGAGGCTGAGATCTCGAGACACGGAATGCTCGCCCTGGAAAAGTCAAAGACCCCGAGCAGCACATCACCAGGATGGTAAAACTGCTTGGTCAACAGCAGCTTAACGAGATGCGAATCGTCCTTGCCGATCGTAAAGATGCTGGTCTGTGCGCGTTGCAGTTGTTCGGTCTCGATGCGTCCGTGCATCAGCGAGGGCCGCAGCTCGAACGGGATCTCGCTGCCCTTGCGCACCCCGACGGGCACGACCGCGAGCGACACACTGCGTTCTTTTCGCGACGAGCGACGCTGCGGCTGATCCGTCGCAGGGCCATCGAGGATCGCATGCGGCGCGAACGAGAACTCGCGCGCGTACACTTCAAACGGCAAATGGACGGCCATGGGCGGCGTGGCCATGGGCGTGTGCCGATAGACGCTGATCGAGACGACGTAAAACACGCGGGCCGACGAGCCGCGAAACGTCGGACAGAGGTGCTCGGGCAACGCGAGCGCAAAGTCGCGACGGCAGCGACGGCGCGTGTCGTCGCTGGTCTCGGAGGGCGTCGGCGCGACGTTGAGATCCGACAGCAGCACGCAGGGCGACGACACGTAGAGACACGCGCCCGACTCGCCCGAGAATTTGCGGATCTCGGCCGGCGAGAGCCCGCGGGAGGAGGAGGAAGCACTCGACGACTCGCTTGGTGGCAGTGTGGCCGTGACCACCACGGGCACGGAGAGCAGGTTGCTATCCACCGAGACATGGGCGTGGATCTGCGCGACCACGGCCTCGATTTCGGTCGTGGCGTCGGGCGTCGAGCGGTCCGTGAGCAGCTGCACGACGCCGCGCACGATGCCGCCCGGACGGATGTACTTGCACGAGAGCTGCGCGTGGACGCGCGTGCCCGCGGCGTCCGTTAGTGACGCAGCGGACGCGGCGGCCATTGGTGCCGCTGTGGTGGCGACCGCCATGATGAGAGAGGGGTGGGAGTTGAACTGGATTTGGAACGTGGACACATTCGTACTTAGTCGAGTATGGTAAGGGCCGTTCGGGAAAACGAGCATGGTCCATCAGCACCGGCAGTTTCCAGTCTACGGCTGTACATAAAGGAAGAGGATATTCACATGGGATGTGTATAAGAGATCGTTACAGAGCGTCTTGGTTGGCGACGTGCGTGGAGGCGTCTTGGATCTTGCGGGCCTTTGCGGCGGAAACAAGCAGCGCCTGCAAGGCTGTGTGTGCATCGCGAAAGCACGAAAACACCCAGAGTTAGGTTAAGACTATCGTCCGAGAGGTTGTGCATTGAAAGCCACCTTAGACGCGACGTACCGCTGCGGAAGTGCCTCTGTGCGAGTCGCAGGTTCGCCGGCGGCAGCGAGCTGAACCACATGATCGCGGCGTCCTCTTCGTTGGCACCATTGGAAGATGAGACTGGCTTCGCCACTTCCGTGGGAGCACCATCCTTGCGTCGCTTGGTAGTCGATGCCGAGGTGTTCTCAGGTGTGCTGGTATTCGCTGCGGCGTTCCGTTCCGAGGCTTTGATCGTGGATAGCGAGCCGTCGCTTTCGTCAACAACATACAGCGCCGACTCGAACTCGTCCTTGTACGAGAGCTCGCCGACAGCATGGGCCGGCAGATTCATCTTGGCCATGGTGAGTTTGAGGAAGCCCTGCATTGGCATTGGCATGCGAGTGGAGCGGATGTGAGTGACTCAAGAATGACAAGCTCTCGAACGACGCTCGTCGGTCAGCAATACACTGTACCTGCTTGAGCAGCTCAATGGCGTGCTGCTGGTCGGCCAGGTACTCGTCGTACTGCTCCACTGTCTGCACGAAGAGTGCGTCGTCGGTATCTCGCGCCTCTGGCGTTGCTGAGCTCCCCATGGTGGCGAAGAGATCCCAGTTGAACTGATCTGATGGTGAAGGAAATCGGTTTTAGAAATCCGACTCCATTAGAAACGATAGAATCGGCGAGTAGCTTCGTTTCGCGACCTCTTGGCGGCAAAAGCAACCGACACAAGACGACGATGAAAAAGGCCGGGGCGACCAAGCAGATCTCACAGGAGACGTTCGATGAGGTCGTGAAGGAGAATGTGGAGGACTTTGACATGTCGCTAGAGGACGCCACGCGCGACGCGATCGCGCAGTTTGAGTCACAGGGCGTAGATCTCTCTAACATTATCAAGCGCATCGGAGGTGCAGAGAGCGGCGCGGACAGCGCAGCTACTTCCGCACGGTCCGCTGGAGAGGAACTGCAGCGATTGAAAACCATCGTTGAAGCGTTGAAGGCGTCATCGAGTAACGCGGATACGTTGATTGATGAGAAGCTGGACGAACTCATCGCGATGGTGGAGAAAACGCCCGAGATGAAGGTCATTGCTGGCCGCAATGACGCCGTCGACACTCTCATCCCGCATGTTCACTCATCGAACAACGAGATTGTGGAGAAAGCGAGCTTTCTGTTGGCGATGCTGTGTGCGGACAGTGTCGATAACCAGGATTTCGTAGGTCAAGTCGGTCTGGAGTGCCTCGCTGTTGCCTTAACAACCGAGTGCGAGACACGACCCACGACGACTGTTGCGCGGGTGCTCAACGCTGTACGAGTTACATGCACGAAACACGAAGCAAACAAGGCGCACTTTGCAATGGCCAAGGGCGTTGATGCCGTTTGTCTGTACCTCGAGCGAGCCAGAACAGACGATGCGCTATCGAAGGCTGTGGCAGCCGTGCTCCGCGTTGTTACCATCAACGACGACCCCAAGGCCACGTTCTCACAGGCGCAAGACACGATCAAGCTACTCGTATCGAAGGAGCTGATTGCCTATATCGTCGAGGTCGTCCAAGCGCGTCGCGATCAGCCCGAGTTTTTATCCGCGTGGCTCATCGTGCTCAAGCATCTTGCCATCACGGAAGAACACTGCAAGAAGATCTATGATCTCGCTGGTCTGGACCTCTTGTTCCAAATCATGCTTCAACACGAGAAGAATTTGACGGTCGTGAAGCGTTGCGTGACCGTGTTTCGCAACGTTGCCGCTGCGGATGACATCAAGGAGTACATTATCACGTCGGGGGGCGCCGAGCAGATCCTCGCGGCGATGCAGACTCATCTTGGAGACGCCTCGATGCAGCAGCACGCATGCGCGACTCTTGCTGCGATTGCTCTTCGTTCGCCGGAGAACAGTACGCGGATCGTTGATCTGGGAGCGGCGAGGATGATCGCGTTTGCTATGCGCACGCACAAGAATGATACGGCATTGCTGCGCCAGGCCAGCTTGGCGATCCGCAACATGGTCGCGCGTGCCCCTGGTCTGCGCGTGCGTATCCTTGAGGAAGATGTCGAAGAGCTGCTTCGTGAGGCCCAGAAGTACCGAGGCTGTGGTGACGAAGCGTACGCGGCGCTGCGCGACCTCGGCTGCGATATCAAACTCTCGTCGTTCGGCACCGGCACCCAGCCGCTCGCGCAGTTCAACCCCGTGAACGTTGAGTCGAACAAGCTCCTGGACTCTGTGGACGAGGCTGCAGAAGCTCCGTTCGCACATCACGCGTAGATCGAGATGGTAGAAATCCCATATCAAGGTTTATTTTGTATTCGTCATGCGCTTCTTGCACGGCGCATGCACAGATCCATATAGCATGGTCCACTGACTACCTATCGCTCTCAACCGGAGCCTCTCCTTCACTAGAAATATGTGGACGCTTCAGTTCCCTCGCGTTTTGTTGCTCACGTAATGACGCCGAGTTTTGAGCAAATTGACTGCAACTCGACCACACGACACCCACCTCGTTGGAGTTATGACTCAGCGTAAGGAGCAAATGAATTGACATTGCGGGCTGGAAAAGCAAGATAGCGGGGAAATTCGCGATGCCGAGGGGACGCAGCGACAACCTACGAGACAGAGACCCAGCTCTGCTCGACGATCTCGCGGACGCGTCGGTTGTACTCACGTCTGTTCTCCTGGAACAAGCGCGCGGCTTCTGAATTTGCGGGCGAGTTCGGGTTCGGGTCGCACAGCAGCGACTGGATGGAGGTCAGAATGGCCGAGATATCGTAGATCGGAGACCACTGGTTCTGGAGAATATCAAGACAGATCTGGCCGTCATTGTAGACTGCAAGTCCACAGAACACAGCGTTCAGTATCACATTCATTCAGGCAAACACGGCATCGGCAGGAAGACATACTGTTCGGGTGAAACATTTTCGTGATGAACTTGACGGTCGGGGCCTTGTTCGGGTAGTCCTCGCTGAACTCGAGCGTGAGGTTGAACGTACCACCCTCCCACGGCGTGTCATCAGGTCTGCACAACGAACAACAGTACCCCGTCAGTCGACTACAACATGAGCGACCAAGAAACACTACAAACAACGCACCCAAAGATCACGGCCTGCCAGAGCATGATATTGTTGTCCATGGGGGCGCCCGAGACGCCCGAGGGTGGGTCATTCTGGAGCTTGCGGAAGTCGCGCATGAGGCGGCGGCGCGCGGCGGTCGACATGGCGATGCGTCGAAGAGAGAACGTGGATGTTCCGTGAGTGGGGCGGTGGCGATGGGTCACTGACGGGCGTGGGCCGACGGCGACAAGATGATTGATGATGGCCGACGCTTTCTCGTCTCGCTTGCCTTCTCTCTCCGGGTCCACCTCCACACGACCATCACTCCCGCGAAGAGCCTCCACCACGAAAAACCTCGTAATTGAGGTGATCACGTGAACGCGAGACGAAGCACGTTGGTCCGGGCCGATTACGTCAAGAGAGAAAAACCTCGTTTCCGAGGCGTTTCAAAACAGAAGCAGAGTTCGAGAACATCCCAGAGTGCCGTACCTTGTTTTGGGATGGTCTTCCTCCTCACCTCCTTTCATGGTTAAACTGTTTATTGTTATGTCTCTTTGTACTGTCGCCCAGTTCCTTCGAAATTGGAGGCGACCTTTCATGGTGCCCTCCCAAAACCTGCGACGTGTGGGCATCGGGAGAAGGCTTTTGCTCGTGTCAGTGCGCTGCAGGATCCCATGGATCTTTTCCAATCGCTGGCCGCCCTCTAATTTTAGTGTCCACCGCCACCGCTGTGAAGGTCGCTCGACGAGGCGAGCGCAAGATACGCGGGTGATGTCGAATGAACTGCTCGTGAATTCCGAGCCCAGGCAGATCGTCCTCGCGCGCCTCCACCCCACAGGACTCAGGACCATCACGGGGTTCTCCTCCGCATACGACAACGCATTCCCCGACGCACTTGACGGCATCAGTGAGTTGAGCATGCGCTATAGTGTGGACTTGAGTGTGGAGGATTGACACATGCACTGATGTAGTCTCTCGGAAAGAGTTCAAGTTCTGCATTGATGTCATCAACCAAACACTTGAGGACTACTACCCGTGTGCGCCGTGCTACGCATGCGGGTATGTCTGTTGTGTGTTGACACTGGGATTTTCCATGTTTCTCCCTGAGCCATGCACGAAAGAGGTGTGTACTGTCAGCCAGAGCTGGTTTCGCGGTCTGCCATTGACGATTTGGGTGTATGTATGTGGTGCAAAAGTTGGAGACGAATGTAGAGATTGTCATCAAGCGAATCAACAACCATGAAGAGTTCCTGTATCGTGGAATTGTGTGGAACCTCAATCGAAAACCTCGCTCACACACGTCTTGGATAGAGATCTGTCAACTACTCTATGACTGAACAGCCTCGGGGGCTGAACAGTGATCGACACTGCGAGCACAGACTTAGCACGCGATAGGCGAACACCTTGTACATAATACCATTTTTTCGCGTTGAGCTAATGAGCAATCCAACCAGCATGAATAGTTTGGAAAAAATCTCATCAGACAGTGAGCTTCTTCGCACAGTTGGTCTCTTCTTGCCTCTTTCGTCTGTCACGATGGCGTCCTTTAACTTGCCACGCATTGACCACACCCACTACAATTTATCCGTCAGTACGATAGTACACACTGTAAGCAGTTGACTCTCTGCGTCTAAAGATTGATGTTCATATTGTGCATAATTCAATCGCTATCGTTTCGTGTCTTCTAGTCTAGTGGCTTCTGGGGCAGGAGTTTACCACACTACAGCAGGATGTTCATGGTCCTGCTGGCTGCTAGCAGGTACGCAAGGCTTCTGCGTAGATCATATGCATCGCAAAGCTGGGTTGTTCCTTTCTAAGTTGTACAAATACTTACGTCGATTCTTCGCATACTTACTCTGCAGTTCCCCCTTATACACAACGTGAGTCTTCCTGAGAACGGTTCTTGATGCGAACAGCGCGGGCTGGAGTCGGCAAATGTGTAAGGCCGACTGGTTGTCAATGAAATTTGAAGTGGTGGAGTCGGCAAAAGTGTAGGGCCAATTGGTTGTCTACGAAACTTGAAGTTGTGGAGTCGGCAAAAGTGTAAGGCCGACTGATTGCGTACGAAACTTGAATGGTAATTTCAAACGTGACATGACGAGTTTGACCCTTCATGTGAGCAACACTCCTTCAAAAAGCGTGACTCGACTCTTGTTGAGCTCCTTGCACACGACCTTCATGTTCTTCTCTCCGATCATCGAGACATCACTAATCTCTTGGAGCGACCGCTTCGAATCAGTATACGCTGCGACGAGATAGATGACGGAAGCAGCGACCGCGATAGGGGATTTTCCGGTCGACAGACCAAGCGAGTCGGCCTTCTGTGCCACATCATACGCAATCGTCTGCGTCTTGCTTGGCAGACCGAGCCGGGAGCAGAAACGGCGTACGTAATCTTCCGTCGTCGCTTGCACGACTTCCAGTTGCAGAGTCTTGGAGAGGGTCATGAACGCCTTGCCGATACGCTTCTTCGGCACCCCAGAGGCAGCTTCAAACTCCTTGAATGATCGTGAGTTGCCCGTCTGTCGGCAGGCAATAAACAGTAACGCTGCCTGCATGCCTTCCTTCTCGGGTCCACGCATGCTGATATCCTTTTTCACCGCTTCCGCGAAGACGTCCAGTGCGACCTCCACAATGTTCTTGGGCAGATTCATCGCCTCGGCCATTTTCTGAATGCCGCGCATCATTTCTTCCATGCGTAGCATCTTGGTCGACTCGCCCTTGAGCGCCGGGCGACGGTGTGGCTTACCTGGCTCGCCCGATACCGAGGCCTTGGAGCTCTTGACGGGATCCACGAGGAATGTCGTCAGTGACATTCCCTCGAGCCGTGCGTCGACGGCTTCTCCGACCCTGGATTTGGCACCGGGGTCGCCCCCGCGATCGTCATTAGCAAAGTTCCTCCACTCGGGCGAGTCATCTACAATGCGCTCACCGAGGATCACACCGCAATCGCGACAGACGATATCGCCCGCGCCAAAGTCGGTCACGACGTCCGTGCTACCGCAGTCACGGCATCGTTCCGTGTAGCACTCGGCACCCATGGACTCGCCTTCTCGAAAATCCACCAACAGGTACGAGTGGGCGGGAGAAAACGACGCGCGTCGGCTGTGAATCAGACTCGGCGGGGAGGAAATACGTCGAGGAAGCTGCGCCACGGGGAGATCGAGCGATGGTGCGTCTCTTGAGAGGAGCGTCTCTCGTTGGCGAACGGATAGCGCGGGGGCGGCGGCGGGTACGGGTGTGTTTCCCTTCGACCAAGATGCAACGGATCCCCCAACCAATAGAACGCCGATTGGGGGCATCCAGTCGCATAAAACCTCATAAAACCTTATTTTCGTCGAGATGGTGGGTTGGAAATGGGGAGCAACCCATGCGTTAGATATGGATATCAGCGTTAGATACGGTGTATCGGCATTTTCTCGAAGATGGAGAATCGCCTCGGAGATATTGGCGATGGGTGGACGCATGGCTGAACAAGAGCATCCACGAGTGTTGCAATTATCACAGCTATACATGCATGGAAGCGTGGAGCTATGCGTCGACCTAGTGTGGACGATATCTCATGCTGTCAACTGCCTTCCGGTGGACGGTATTTTGCAATCGCTTCTTCGAACCAAGCATGCAATCGATCGGTTCATCCTATTGATCCGCTTCGCAGGGGACATTGCGGTCTCCACTCGCTCGCACGCAATTCAAACATGCCTTTCTATTCACTGGACTTGATAGACACAACGCTCTCACCGCACTCAGAGCTGAAGTCCTCGCTTACGCAGATCTTCCTTGGCTTCAATCACTTGGCGATCGAGTTCTTTCGCGGCCTCCGGGCAGTCGGTCACAGCCATCACGGACATCGCGATCACCGCGAGCGAGTACGCGCCGAATGTGACGAGCGCGTACATGGGCAGCACGTACACGACCTGCAGCACGCGTCCGTCGGCCACGTTCTTGGTCACGTACTGGATCAGCAGCAGCCACAACGCCAGTGCGACGACAAACGTCGAGAGCCACTTCTGGTACTTGAGCATATCGAGTTGGTAGGGTCCTTCGTCGGATCTCTCGAGGGCGAGCGACACGGAGCTGGTGTGGAGATCCCCGCGTTGCTGTTTGCTTGCCACGTTCTTGACAGCTCGACCGAGAGCTCCAGTACGTACCATGACTACGGTACACTTGCATGGTACCGATAAATTGGTACCAGGTACCATTCGATGATGAAGCCAACAAGGACGAATCAGGCAAGACGACCGTCGGAGACTGCATCACCCATGACGAAGGACGTCGAGCGCCAGGAGCTCCATGCGTCGTCGAGGAGCTCAACGCGACCGCCACAATTCGAGTACGTGAGCCAACTACGAAAGGTAGGATCAAGTGTTGACTATCACCTGCGGACATTCGCTGGGTTGTTGACGTGGCCGCTGCCTTTCTCGCGTAGCTCTACGCGAGGCGTCGCTTCTGCGAGCTCAGTGCGTGTGTGCTTGGTTTATTCGGCATCGTGTTTATGCTCGTGCAGAATGAGCTACTCATGAGTAGTGAAAGCGAGCTGAGAAGATCCCGGCGACGGGATCTCGATGTCGTTGTGCTCAAATGGGCAACATCCGTTTCGACAGCAGTACTGGTGCTACTGATCCTCATCCAGTACGCAACGCGTACCGAGATCCGCAAGTTGCAAAACGCCGTGCCCTCGACGTCCAACTTTCTGATCTCCCAGTATCCGATGATTTTGCTGGAGATGCTGCTCTGTGGGTTCCACATCCCACCGGGCGTGCATGGCAGTATCCCGATCCGTCAGTTTCACAGCTCGCTCACCCACACGGGAGCCACCTCCTGTGCTGCAATCACGAGCTACGAACTCGTCCAAGAGGGAGATGGTTGCTATCTCGTGTACTCGTATCCCATCGAGGCCCTTGGTGGGTGCTGGTGGAAATAGTATTCAGTAAGTTGGATCAACGGTTTGACGCACAGGTTTTGTTTCTCTCCAGGTGTTTTAATGGTCGTTCGTCTGTACCTGCTCGCTCGATACTTACGCAGTGCGTCGTCACTGTACTCACAGTGGGTCGCGTTCGTCGGCTCACTGAACGATATCAATGCGATGAAGCCGTTTTTCCACTTCAAGGCGCTCTTCAAGATCCGTCCGATGCTTCTACTCGTCCCCCTCGCGCTGCTCAACACGATCCTCACTGCGGCAATTGTTCGTATCCTGGAGCATCCTGTGCAGGCAGCGTTCGACAATTACTGGAAATCTGTTTGGCTCGCAGCCGTCACCATGGTATGTTGTACACGTACTCTCGGAATTGCGCTGCAAGAACTCTCATTGGCGTACTGCGCTTTTCCAGACTGCGACAGGATTCGGTGACTATTATCCCGTCACATACTTCGGTCGTGGCTTCATGATTGTGAGTGCGATGTCTGGAGGGGTCTTGCTCATTGCGTTAGTGCAATCGCTTTTCTTCGGCGTACTGGAACTGTCGCCGAAGGAACTGAAAGTCAAGCATCTCATCGACCTCGACAGTTGGGAGCAAGCCACGCACGATAATGCCGCGCTCTTGATCCAAGCTGCTTGGTTGCTGAGTCGGCAAAAGGGAGCTGTCTCAGTAAGAAAGGAACAGAAGCTATATGCCAGGATGCGTCAGGCACGATACCTTCGCGCGTCCAAGCCTGAGATGACGTTGAGTCTCGAAGAACAGATCGCAGACATGGAGCAAGTCGTGGTCAATCGCATGCGACTCATGGAAGACGAGGAGGCGAGAGTACTGGAACGCATCCAGATCAAGACCAGACAAGTTGCCAAGCTCAAGACAATCCTTGAAGGTCGCAAACGTCGCGGATAAAACCAATTGAGATAATGTAGCCATGTTGATCATTGCCTGTGCTGGATCTCCTAATGCTAGACAGCCAGTGCCTTGGATATGTTGCTGAAACGCGACGAGTCTTCGGCACGGGCAGCAGCATAGTCCGAGTCGTTCTCGACGCGACGACGCAGTTGCTGCTTGAGTTCACGAGCAAACACGGCCGCGAGTCCGGACTGCGTGAGCTGCGACACAATGTTGTCATGGTACTCATTCCACTTGGGGTTGTGCTCCGCCTTCTTTGCGCGGACGGCTTCGTTGAGGAGACTTGCCAACAGCGTGTCGCTCCGCGTGTACACGTTCGGCAGTGGCTTGGCGTTGCCATGGTACGATCGGCTCAGCGGCTTGCTGTACACTTTCGACGCCACATTCTCTCGCTGAATCTTTTCATCCTTTCGAATCGTCGCGAGCCACTCGTCCTGGTCGCTCTTGGGCACGTGCTGCTTGACGATCTCGTCCCACGACAACTTCTGTTGCTGGATTGCGCCCCCACCTCCGAATCCACCAGCAGCCCCGCCACCACCAAACATCTGCGACATCATGGGCATCATTTGGGACATCATCTGACTGAGATCCGGCATGCCACCGGCGCCCGCCGTGCCACCTCGCGGAGGAGCGCCGAACGGGAAGCCCATGGGCATCGATGGGGCTACACCGGCCGGCGCCGCGCGACGCACGGGGTTGATAGTCTCGATCACTTCTTCGATCTGCTGCTGCTCGTTCTCCATCTCCAGCAGCATGTCATCCGCGAGGCTGTCAAGCATCTCGTCATCCGAGAGCGACATACTGTCGAGAATATCCTCGTGGCTCATACTGTAGTGGCGTCTTCGTTGGGAATTGAGGGGGGAGTTGATCCACTTTCCCTTCAGTGAAGGGCCTTCACTTTGCTGGGAATGTTTTTCACCAATCTGAGCGCGTTATTGCTTCATTTCCAACCAATCATGTATATCCTCTTGGTCATGAACCTGTACACAACGATAAAGCCTACCGCTTTACAGAGGGATTTCAATGACCGGAGCTGCTCGCAGTTGGCTGGAAGACACGGAAATCCATCCGCCCACCATGGCCGATCGCGAGCGCCTCGTGCGCTTCTACAAAAAGTACAACGCGGACAAGATCGACGAGATCGATGGCGTGCTCGAGCGCTTCCGTGGCAAGGAGGCGACACTTTTCAAGTCACTTGTGAAGAAGTACGGTCCGGAACCTAGTGCCGACGAGGTGCTGCCGTCGCCCACGAACAAGAAGGCTGCCGCCGCTCCGCCCGCGCCGTCAGCTGCTCCCATCCAGGAGTCACAGATCGTCAAGGACTTTAACCATGCGCGTTTGGTTGCGTTCTACCAGAAGTACAACCCGGAGAAGGTTGGTGAGGTGCCGACTGTGCTCGCCAAGTACCGCGGCAAGGAGGCAGCGTTGTTCAACGCACTCGTGAAGAAGTACGGCCCCGAGCCGGATGACTCGGAGGACGAAGACGAGGAGGAGGAGGAGGAAGAGGAGAAGGCGATGAAGGCGGTCGCGGAGGAGCAGGAAGAAGAGGATGACGAAGAGGAGGAGGAAGAGGAGGAGGACGCTGGTGTGCCCAAGATGAAGAAGGTTGTGTACTGCCCGATCGACACATTGCCGCCAGAGTACTGTGAGTACGGACCGATGTTCCAGGAGGCAAAGCCCTGGCTCGCGGAGCACTACCCGAACCTGTATCTGCAGAAGTACAACCGCACGGTCGCCGAGTACTTGGAGGCGGAGCGCCAGATCGCCGAGGGCGTTGAGGGTGTGACGCTCGAAGTCGGCGGCAAGCAGGTCAAGAAGAAGAAGTCGAAGAAGACTGAGGGCATGAGCATTGAAGATGTTGTCGTCACGGTCTCCAAGAGCGCGCGCAAGGGCAAGAAGCGTCTGACGTTCATCACGGGTCTGGACGACATCGAAGGTATCAACATGAAGGACACGGCCAAGAACCTGGGCAAGCGATTCGCGTGCAGCTCGTCGCTTTCAGCCAGTGACACGGGCAAGCAGCAGATCCAGTTGCAGGGCGACTGCGTCACGGAGCTGCTCGAGGTGCTGCCCAAGATGTTTGGGATCTCCGAGGACCAGATCGTGGTCACCGAAGAGAAGAAGAAGTAGGCTTTTTTTACCCCTGGACTTGAGCACGATCGTAATGGGCGTACAATACGACGACGTATCCCTTGGACCCACATTTGGCAAAGGATCTCTGCGTGATGGAGCCGGATCTCTCCACGTCCAGCGAGGACCAGCACGAGCATTTGGTTCATCGGGACCTCTGGAACTCCATGCTCATAGACATGGTTGAAGCGGACCAGCACCACACCCGAAAACCTCGCATCGCACATACCCACCTACCAACGTCTATTCTAAACCACCTTTGATTGGCTTCTCACGGATGTTTTCTTCTCTCTAATTGGCAGATATTCGATATCTGTGTGGATCTTCGTCGTCTTTTCAGATGTTCAGCGTCTCGAGGCGTAAGCAGAGAACATCGCGCACGGCGTCGTCGACGACTGACCGCCTTCCGCCGTCTCGAGCGAGTAGCGCCATCGGAGCCGACAGCGAGGACACGAGGAGCTATCACAGCGATCCGCAACTGCCAGTGGCTTCTTAGTTCGTGTCTAGCCGAGCAACGCACGCGGAGAATTCGATAGTCGCGCCACGCTGCAAACATGGGCGATTCCAGCGGCCTCAGCTGGCGCGGCGCCGACATAGAGAGCCTCGATTATGGTAGAGAAGTGTGTTACTGTGTAGAGACTGAGCGAGGAACACTAATATTTTTGGCGTGCCTCGGGTAGATCTGTTCGAGAGCGTGGTCAACAAATCGGGCAATGGCTATCGGTTCCGGGACGGCCAGGAACGCACGCGCATGATCTACGTGCGGTGGTTCCTCACGCTGCTCGTGGGCATTGTGACCTCACTGGTCGCGGTGTTTCTACTCTATTGCACGACGCTGTTGCACTCAATCAAGCTCCACCTTATGAAGGAGACCATCAGCCACGAGCTGTCCAAGCACGTGCTCTTCGGCACGACGTTCTGGGTCATTGTGGGCTTCAACCTCGCGCTTGTGGGCGTCGCTGCGACGCTCACGTGCTGCTTCGAACCCGTCGCCGCCGGCTCGGGCATCTCGGAGATCAAGACCACACTCAACGGCATGAAGATCCCGCAGCTGCTGCGCATTCGGACACTTATGACCAAGGTGGTCGGCACCATTTGCTCAGTCGCGGGTGGTCTGCCGGTCGGAAAGGAAGGACCGATGATCCACAGGTGCGCACAAACCGTCTCGATACTTGATGCTGTCATTTGCTGATGGAGAAATTGGGCGATGATGCGTGCAGCGGAGCCATTGTAGCAGCTGGTTTGTCGCAAGGCAAGTCGTCAACACTCAGCTACGACACCAGGTACCCATCTTTACTCGTCTTCTCATGGTTTTGTGGTTTGACGCCTGCTCATAATCATGTCGTATTTGGTGTGTAGCTTTACGTACTTTGCGGGGTTCCGAAATGACCAAGAGAAGCGTGATTTCGTGGCGTGTGGTGCTGCCGCTGGTGTCGCGACGGCCTTCGGTGCCCCCATTGGCGGTGTGCTCTTCGTGCTGGAAGAAGGTGCATCGTTCTGGAACCAGACGTTGACGTGGCGTACATCGTTTTGCGCCATGGCGGGCACATTCACGCTGGCGTTTTTTCTCTCGGGTATGAATGACAACCTGTCGTGGGGCACGTTGGGCAGCCACACGGGAACATTCACATTCGGGCCATTCACATCGACCTCGTACCAAGTGTGGGAAGTGCCTCTTTTTATTCTGATGGGGATCGGTGGTGGTCTTCAAGGTGCTCTGTTCAATGGCCTCAACACCAAACTCGCGCTGATCCGATCGCGGTGGGTGCGTAATCGTGGCGTCGCATGGGTGGAGGCCCTCCTCATCTCCGTGATCGTCTCATCGGCTGCGTTCGCCATTCCCTTCTTATTGGGCAAGTGCCATCCAGTCCCTTCTGTCAAGGAAGACCTCACGCACCTCATGCAACCCGGAATGTCCAAGAACAAGGTATTTTCGTTTGCCATGGAAAGCCTGCGCCGCAACGGAACTGCATGCATCTGCGAAAGCTGCACCGATATCAGCATGCCGGGTATGGATTGCTTCCGTGCCGACGATACTGCCGAGTACCCGTACAAGAAGGAGCTCATCCAGTTCTACTGCGCGGATGGCCAGTACAATGACCTGGCGTCGCTTATGCTCGCGAGTGGAGAAGTCGCCATCAAGCACCTGTTCCACGCGCCCGCCAACAGCTTTGACGTGCGCAACTTGGTGGTGTTCTGGGTGGTTATGACAATGTTGGCGTGTATCACGTACGGTATCAAGGTGCCCAGTGGCCTTTTCGTGCCGAGTCTGCTGATCGGTGCTGCCTATGGTCGCCTGTGGACGCGGGTGATCAACTACTTTACGAGCATGGGCCACGCGAAGACTGTCGACCCTCGTACATATGGGCTAATCGGCAGTGCAGCAATGCTCGGAGGCGTCACGCGCATGACTATCTCCCTCACCGTCATCATTCTGGAGTGCACGGGAAACATTGAATACGGTCTCCCGCTCATTTTGACGCTGTTCTTCGCACGATGGGTCGGCAACTACTTCAACGAAGGTATCTATGACATTCATATACACCTGCGACGGGCTCCGTTTCTCGACTGGCTGCCGTCACTGCGTGGGTCGTTCTTGAGGGTCAAGCACATCATGACGCCAAACCCCAAGACGCTTCGCACGGTTGAGCGAGCCGGTGTGATTTTCGACCTCCTCGTGAGCACCAAGCACAATGCGTTTCCTGTCATCGTAGAAGATCCAACATTCGGCAACAAGTTCTTCGCAGGCATCATCATGCGAAAGCAGCTCAACGTGTTGCTCAGCCATCGCGATTTCAGTGATATTAAGCCGAAACCCTTCAGTCGCCGTCCACATCCCACGACCTACATCCCGGATAGTTCAGGACGGTCCAAGAAGAGTCCCATCCTGCGTTCAACGTCCTTCTCGTCAGCCTCCACAATCTCCGATATGGACCAAACACCACGGTCCGACGAGCGACTTCTGGATTTGGACGTCGAGGACCACGCCAACTACTGTCTGTCGTATCGAGACATGGAAGCCCACTACCCGCGATATCCGACTCCGATCCCATTTGCCGGTACCGAGGTAAACGCTGTGGATCGAACTGAAGTAGGCGATGTGTATACGCTGTCGGAAGAAGACCGTGCAATGTGGGTGGATCTGACGCCGTACATCAACCAGACGCCGTACCTCATTCAGGAGGAAGCGCCGTTCATGCGTGCATATCGGCTCTTCCGAAGCGCTGGACTTCGCCACCTCGTTGTCGTGAATCGCCACAATAACGTCCGTGGTATCGTCACTCGACGTGAGCTCGAAGAAGAACACTGCACGCGATGCTTCAAGCTCGCCAAAAATGTGGACTCGGACGAGATCTATCCGCTCTCGAGCGCCCCGCCCGTCGGATTCTTCAGACAGCTTCGTCGCACAGTGAGCCGCACAGAGCAGGTGAAGCGTGCACTGAGCATGAAGAACAACGCCGCTGGAGATACAACCGGACTACCACGGTAGACGAGGCGAGAGATGCTGTACCTGTTCAATACAGAGATTAATGATATGTTGCCAGAATCACGTGTTCAGTCTCACGTGAATCAGCAGGCAAAAGAAGAAACAGTGCGCTCGGTCCAACTCCGACTTCCAACTGTCGTGTCGTCTAACGTGCCTCCATACAGAACGTAGAAATCGAGAGAGCATTTTGCGGGTGTAGCTCGCATCCGCCGACCGAGCGCAGTGAGGCGAGGATCACCAGCGCAGTGAAGGCCATTTCATGCGACCATCACACGCGAAAACTCCGAAATGCAAAAGCAACCTCTCCTATCTAATCATAACCTGCATCTCCTGTCGTTTGCATTCGGCTTGCAGTCCACTCGCTCGTCGAGAACCAATGAGCGTCTCGAAGAGAGAGCGAGATGCATATACTGTGTCTGAGAAACGTGGGTTCACGTTGTGAGTCAGATTGTGCATACGTACCCCGGCCAGTATTGAGCTAGACTACAGTACAAGTCCATCCCGTCCTTTGGGTGGGCGAAATATCCTCATCACCTCTGTAACCTCCCATCATCGCTTCCACTCCGTGTACGGCACCGCAGACACAGCTCGACCTACACGCGACCAACAATCCCCCAGGTTGAGGCGGAGACGACGCCCACGCGAGCGCAGCAGCGGCGCAAGGCGAAGGCGGATTCTCCCAGTGGACGGAGCTGCTCGTGGACGGGAGTGATGGTTGGCCACCTCGCGCCGCGGCCCGCGCGGCGGCTGCGCGTGCTGTGTCTGCACGGTATGTACCAGAACGGCGCCGTGTTCGCGACCAAGACCGCACACTTGCGTCGTGGACAAGACCAGCTCGCCGAGTTTATCTATATTGACGGCCCGTTTACGGTCGTCCCCAAGATCATCTCGCAACGCCAAGCGCCCGTGCCAAAACCGGAGGCCGTGAATGGAGCCGACACCAAGCAAGCGAATGCGCGGCGCGTGCGATGCGCAAAGCGTCACGAAGAGTTCCGCTCGTGGTGGCGCCCGGCCTCGGGCTCGCTCCACGTGAGCGACACGCAATTGGATGACGACCGCGAGGTGCTACTCGAGTTTTTGCATACCAAGCTGCGGGAGCTGGGCGATATCGACGGCGTGATGGGATTCTCACAAGGCGCGAGTCTCGCGTCGTGGATGTGCACGCAGCAAGCGCGTAGTGAGCTCCGATGGAGCCCCCAGTTGGCGATCCTGATTGGCAGCTACCTCGGCCCCGACCAGTACAGCATGGCGTCCGGCCTCGCGCCCGACGTCGCGTCGCTCCACATGTTCGGCTCAAATGACCACGTCATCTCGGCCGCACGATCTCAAAAGGTCGTAGATATGTTCAAAGAAGCGCAGGTGCGTTGTGGGGAACTGGTGATGCGATGGATGGGATCCTGTGGGCTCACGTTTTCGTCCGGTGGTATTACAGCAGCGAGACGACCAAGTCGCGACCTCGGTCCACATCCAAGGCCACGTGATCCCCAAGTCGGACGACGTCCTCTCGCTTTTCCACTCGTTCCTCTGGCAGCAGCAGCAGCGCGTGAGCACTTCCACCACACCTTTTGCCTCGGCGCTGCAGGAGACCGCGATGCTGGAGCACTTGGTGGCGCCATGAGCACGTCTACATGTGTAATAAACAAAACCAATGTGGTGTATTATCGCAACTTTGGTGTGTCAATACCTGCTAGGTGCGACCCAAACTGTATCAAAAGCAGATCTGACTGGCAGTTCTTTGGTCCCGCCGGACGGAAATCCCAGCGCATTTTGTCACCACTTTGTTTTCCCCGGCACAAGTAGGAAGAAGCCCCTCTGGACACAGAGCACCATGTCGGCCCAGGAGATCGCCGAGGCATTCGTCAAGCACTACTACACGACGTTCGACACGAACCGCGCGATGCTCGCGAACCTTTACGTGCGTTTCACGTCGCGAGTGGCGCTCTGGATGCCGAGTTATGGAGGAGAAAGTGACTGATGGTTTCCCTTTGGTGGTAATACACAACAGCAACCCGTGTCGACGATGACGTGGGAGGGCGCGATGCTGAGCGGCCAGCAGGCCATCGTCGAGAAGCTCGGTCAGCTGCCGCAGGTGCGCCACCAGACCACCAGTATGGACGTGCAGCCGTCGACCTCGAACTCGGCCATGATCATCTTTGTGCAGGGCAAGATGGTGGTATGTACCCTTCCTTGCCTTTTCTGGAATTCCGATTAGCCTGCGCATGCTGATGATTGTGTATGTGCGACGCAGATTGAGGAGAACCCACCGCTTAACTTTACGCAGGTTTTCCAGCTCGTCGCGCACCAGGAAGGCGCGTTCTACATCCACAACGATGTCTTCCGTCTCCTGTACGGTTAAGCGCGTTCATGCGATCATTGCCAGCTATCAGCTGGCTGTGTGTGCGGCAGTAAGGTGGTGTGTACCAGCAGGAAGGGCAGCGCGTCAAGCGGCGATTGAGGAGTAGATGAAGAACGAAAGGGAGAGCGAGCGAGAGAGAAAGGGAGTTGTTGTGGCCGTCAAAGATTCAGCTCGCAGATTGGAGCTGATTAGGCTCTGATCTCGCGTTTGCCGCAGTTCAAGAACGAGATGGCGCTAGTATTGAATTGAAGTCACTCCACAGCTTCCACGACTTGATGATTCGTTCCGTTTGCGTGGTCGCATGTCTGGATTTCCCAGTCGATGTGACCCACGCTATGGCTCTCGCATAAGCTATTTCGAGGTTGATGATCTGTAGGTTTTGGATGGAAAGTCAAGTGCGCGATAATCCATACACGATACGGCGCATAACCCGCTAGCTGATCGTCACACGGCATTTACTAGGTGAACATGAGCGGTGCAACGTCCGTCGGGAAGAGTGGCGCTATGAGTGTACGTAGCACTTTGATGGAGCTAGTGTATCCGAAGTAAACTGAGACGCTGCTTTAGCCCTCGCGCGTAACTCTGATGGAGCGGCAAAGAGACGAAAAGGGTGACGTGTCAATGCTCGCACAGCTACGAGTAAGAAATCGTGCCAGTCTAGATTTCCCATGCCGACGCTCATATTGGAAATGCCTCAGATCGCAGAGCTCGACAAGTTGGTGGCGCGTGTGAAGCAGCGACAACGCAACTGTCTTGCAGCTGTCGATCACTATGAAGGCGAGATCAGGCACATTGACAAAGAAGTTAAGAATATCATGGAGAGATACACACCGATGGTCAAGAGACTCGAGCAGCGTAAGGCCGAACGTGCGCAGTTGCAGGCCCAATTTGATGATATCGCCAAACAGTTTGGAGACATTTTGTCCACAACCAAGCAGCGCCTACGCGATAGTAACCACGAGCACGTGCGACACATTCGAGAAGAGGCAAATGCAGAGCTGTCCGCAACGAGGGGCTACTCACTTGGCAGGGAAAGCACAGTCTACCAGAAGGGATCTCCGCATCGGAAGTAATAAAATCAGCCATTGCAAAAGGAGATAATCATGCAGCTCAGTTATTGAGGATAACGCCTATTCGACTATGGTACGCCTATGGAGTTGACACTTTTGAATCATGCTCGTAGTCAAAACGCTCGGTTCGCTCGGTCTTCATGGGAGAGGAGTTGAGAGCTGGTACTGCGCTTCCATTGCCTACCGGACCGTCCTGGTTGAGCTTTTTGAAGTTGACAATCTTGTGGAAGATGAATTCGAGAATGTGCTTCGCATCTTGCTTCTCCGATTCCAGCTTGGGTAGAATGCCAAGAATGTCAGCGCTCTCCTTGACATAGTACTCGAGATCGTCGTCCGAGCACTTGTTGGTCAGTTGTGCCAACCGAAGCGACTCGCTAGCAAAGTGCTCGTCCAGATCAAATTGATCGAGAGCTGGCGGTGGTGGTTCTCGCAGTGTGGGTGGAAACACCGCTGGCTTGAGAGGCGGCAGCGGCAACTCAAACTAATCAAATACATGCGTGGTCATGAGCATGGTCAAACATGGGCGCGCGAGAGGAGATGCCATACCTGCGGTGGGATCAGTGTGAGTGGTTCGTGCTTAATGCCGAGTTCTTTGTACATCGTAACGGCTTCAGGAATGAGTGATGTGTCGAATTTGAACAGTTCCCCATCGAACAAACGCGTGAAATCTTTCGGAAGTTCCTCGCTTTCCTGCATACATGACCGTAGTTTCTCACTCAGGGCTTGCGTATCTGGTAAACGGTTGGGCTCGGCGAGATCAGGATCTTTGGCGTCGTTGGCGTCCCATTGTATGCTCTTCTCCTTGAGCAGCCATCGAAAGATGATCTCTTGAAGCTTGCTGTTCTCTTCCTTATCGATCCAGTCATCTGTGAGCCATTGGGCTGATCCAAATACCGCCAATCGCCCTGACTTGGAAGGAGGCCCCGAGACGCCCCCGTCTTGCCACACTGCTGCGATCGGTCGATTCACGGGAAAAGAAATGAAGCCGGTCGATAGAATCGGGGCTGACGGTGGCTTCACGTTGATCGTCGCACCGTACGGGTAGACAAACGTGAGTCCCTTCTGGTCTTTCTCACCAGCACCATGCGCCTTGTCGATGCCTGGGAGTAATTCGCGTTGCAAGACCTCTTTCTTGCCCGAAAGTTCGTTGGCCATGCGAGCGATCTCTCGGTTCACAATACCGCTGGAGATGAGCACCTCCTTTGGGTGGTGGTACTTGTGGTACACGGTTCGAATCACGGCGTCCGCGTTCACAAAGATTCCAAACCTAGTGCAGAAAAATTACATGGGCAACATGTCCCTCACGCTCTCAGGGAGAATACACTACTCACTCTTTCAGCCATCCGTTCAGGTTCGTGTCGTAGGTCTGCTCGCCGCCTTCGCCCAGCATGAAAAGCACGCTTCCTCCACTCTGCATGAACTCCTTCAGCGTCGCAAACTCGGACGAGCTGAATCGCTCGCGCACGCCGGCAAACACGATCAGACTGGCGTCTTTTATCCGGTCTCTCGAGAGGTCGTCCTTGTTGATGTCGATCTTGGCCGTCGCCTTGAGCTTGCGGGCGAGCTTCTTCATGCCGCTCGTCGGGTAGAACGCCTCTTTCTTCGAGGCATCGAAGAGCACGACGACTGGTTTCTCGCTCTGCTCATTCTTGCGGCTCGTACGCGCATCGTCTCCCTCCATGTCGACCGGCAACTTCAACAACGAGGAGCTCCGTCGCTAGGGGGAGTTGAGAGGCCAGCGACACCTCAAACGAAAGCGATAATCTCGCACGTCGTGATGCAGTGAGCGGCAGTCACCGTGGGCTACAAGGGAACGCAGGAGAGAGGACAGTAGCCGGCGGCTCAGGAGTAGTCTCGGGGTCCGTTCACCAGTGGGCTGTCCCTTGGTGACCAAGGATACTGCATTCCTCCAAGGGACGTGAAGCGACGTCCAACATGGAAGATCTAAAAAACCTCAAAACCTCCACAGTTTACATTGTGTGGCCCACCTAAATTACATGTGTTTTCTGACAGATCTAGTCACAGTGCTCGATTGCCTTCCCCTCCCTTCACAAAATCAAGCCACTCACTTTGAGTCCGAGAAGATAGAAGTCACTTGGCGGGTTAACATGGTGCGTCGATGGTGTTCTCTGTAGTGGAACGCGCCGCAACGTACTGATATCGTACATGGTCGTGTGTAGACCGAGTTCCGGCAAGCCAAGCACACGATCCTGCTCGTGCAGTACACGCGGGACTCGAACTCGCGCACGTACCTCGACTTTGAGTCGGTGAACGCCGGCATGGACGGCGTCGTCAAGATGTACGAGGCCAAGCTCAAGCAGCTCAACCCGAACGTCAAGAACATCACGTACGACATCCAGGATCTGTACAACTACATCGACTCGCTCTCGGATCTCAGTGCGCTTGTGTACGTATGGTGGCTGATCTCAGTGACTGGGAATTCGCCGACTGATGGATCCATTCGTTTTGTATTGCAGCCTCGATCTCGAGACGAAAACGTATCTGCCGTGCGCGAAAGAGTGGATCAAGAAAAAAGTATTCCAGGTGCTCAAGAACCAAGCAGGATAGGCAGACGACGGTGCCATCGCTCGAGCTACGGATACAGGCGAGCCTGTGTTTCTGGCCGGGTGTCGCAAGATCTTACCCTATGCGAGGGTGATGCGTGCATGCGCCACTCTGCGTGCCCAAAGTGCTGGCCAACGCACGTTTTGCGATGAGGGGTTGGGTTCACGAGGTCATATATGAAATGAACGACGATGAAGATCGCAAGCCGGTCTACACCACGATACTTGCCGCCCCGTTCAATCTCTACTGCGCCGCGTCGCTTTTCAATGCCGATTATCCCTTGCTTCGATGGTCGCAGTAAGCTCTTTCCGTGCGGCCTGGTAGATGTAGTAGTACTGGAGCAGCACCATCACGCCGAAAGCACCGGATGCGAAGAAAGCGGTCGGCTTGCGGTGCGCAAGCGTCGCGACGACGAGCACGACGAACAGCGTCCAGATTACCACAAGCGACGCGTCGAATGCACTGGTGGTGGGCGTCATCTGTGGTCTGGTGTGTGCTCTGATAAGATAAAGTACTCTTCGCGCCAAGCGAGGAGCTATCGTGTCTTCCAAACGCGCCTCTTCCCGCCCGTTTGACTTGGCAGATGTATGCATCTTTTTAGACAGGGAATTGAAATCCGAGCGGTTTCCCCCATTCCACAAAGACGTCCGAAGGAAAGTACCGCATACGGGTGATCACGATGTCCCAAGACGCAGTAGAGACCGCGAGCGAGATGGTGAAACTCGTGAGGTAGGCAGCGCTGCTCCATGCGCTATGCGAGGCTGTCTTTGCGGCACTCAGGTGTGGTTTAGAGGCTGAGAAAAACGTCATTTTCCGTAGTGCCGAAGGCCACGAGTTCTACATCAGCAAGCGCTGCGCGATGGTGTCGGGCACGATCCGCGCGATGCTCAGCGGTGCGTTATGAACCTACATGTTGTGTGATGTATTCCGTACTGACGCCGGCGATGGGGATTCCCAGGCCAGTTCACGGAGAGCAAGGGCGAGATCACGTTCCCCGACATTAGCGCTCCGATCCTCGAGAAGGTCTGCCAGTACATGTATTACAAGACCATGTACACGGACAGCACGTCGCGGTTTCCCGACTTTGTCATCGAGCCAGAGGTCGCCATGGAGCTGCTCATGGCCGCCAACTACCTCGACTGCTGAGCAGGCAAGCGAACCATGACCTTGCGCTACAAGTTCCCTCATACCTCACCCCCACGGTTCGCACTGCCGCGTTTCACCAGCAGTAGTGTGGTTGGATCATTTTCCTTCCGTTCGATAATATATTTGCGGATCATCTCTTCCATTCCGAGTGAAGGCCGCCGAGAGGTCGCGGTCTTCCCATATATAATCGCTCCGATCTCGAGCACATTACACTCAAGGACTCACACGATGTACTGGTACGCACAGCTTCTGCCGCCGCGGCAGGCGCGTATGTATCTGCAGATGGCCATCTACGTGCAGTCGCGATACAGTGCGTGGTTCTTCTACCCGATCTCCACACTGCTTTTTATCGAAAAGGTACGATTACGGAGCCAGGAGTCCACTTCGACGGCCTCTCATCCAGACAACCACGCACTGCCGTAGGTTCAGCACTTGCCGTACGAGTCGTCACTGAGCCTCGATCTCCACGTCGCGTCGTTCCTCTTTCTTGTCATCTCGGACGCGGCACGGTACTGGCTCGGGTGCCACGGCAATCTCAAGCACCAAGTGTTTCATCTCACGGCATTCCTCTTCCTCTCCGTGTGTCCGATGCTACCGGCGCTATGCTACTTTGACTACTTTGCTGAGCACCAGCTTCAGTTCGATGCGATCGCGGGTGGCTGCCTCGTGGCGCTCGTGGTCTGTGAGACGCTGCTCGCGGTGCTCGTGTTAAAGGAGCTGCTGCGCCAAGAGACCACGCGGTTCGTTCGGCTACGGGACGCAGTGCAAGCGCAGCATAAAGTTGACGCTGACATGACGCATAATCGCAACTACACGGCAGAAGCATACTAGAGACACCAGTTTGAACACGCTGCATTAGATCAGTGTCATTTGGGTATAAAGTATTTTGGCTCGCCTTAGATCGCGTCTCTTCGTGGGCTTCCTTCTCTGTTCCCCATTCTGCAAACCGTCGGGCCACGTTGAAGCCAACCACGTGACAAGACCATGTCGGCGCTGCGGAGCATGGAGACCACGCACAAGAGCACAGTAGGACCTCATTGAGCTTGAAGTCTGCAAATTGATGATTGGGAATGATGATATGAGACGTCCCTCCAACAGACTGTACTGCGATGCCGCGTCGCTGTGGTCGGCGACGCCACGGTCGGCAAGACGGCATTGCTGCAAGTGCTCAAGAGTGGCGGCCACGAGTACCCCAAGAACTACGTAATGGTACGCTGCGACGCCTGGTGTGTCGCCACATCATATCTTCTAACCAACGATTCGATTCGGCAGACCTCTGGTGTCGAACTCATGGTCAAGAGCATTCCGATCGCCAACACCAACGTCGTAGTCGAGCTCTACCTCTTTGATTGCGCCGGCCAGAGCGTGTTCAACCAGCGCGAGTTCGGTACGTACCACTACAAGAACGCCTCCATGGCGCTTGTCGTGTACGACGTCAACAACAAGGAGTCGTTCAAGGCCGCGGTCAAGTGGTTCCAGGACGTGGTGGCCGCGTCGCCCAACCGCAACATCCCGGGCGCGCTCGTGGCCAACAAGACGGACTTGCGGGAGGGCAACCGCGACGCGATCTCCACGAAAGACGGCGAAGACCTCGCCGAGCGCAACGAAATGCACTACTTCGAATGCTCGGCCCAGCAGAACGTGGGCATCGACGCGCCGTTCACGTACATCGCCGAGTGGTTCCACAAGAAATACCAGAGCGTTGCTGAGCGCGGATAGATTGGCGCTTGATCGAACGCAAAGACGGAATACCATTTCGCCTCGTTACGCTACACAGAAGTCCACGCGACAATTTACACTATCGTACACTATCAAAAAGCAACTAGGGAGGGGCCTGACATCTCTGCGTCATTCACGGGATCTGGACGGGCTGTGCCAGTCCGAGAGCATTCGCGGCACTGCGGTTGCGTTTGGTCTTGCGGAATGTGAAGAGCACGCACCAGATCGTCACATACTGAAACCCGTGGAGAAGCGGCCACGTCGCCTTCACGCGGTCGCACTCGAAGCCGTTCGCACACCGCAGCTCCTTGTAGCCGTCCAGACGTTGGATGCCCGAGTAAATCTATGAGAATCAACCATGAAAACGAATGAGCAACGGCATCAACAAGAGAGCGGCGACGGCAAACACAGGCAAACACAAACCTGAGCGATGATGCACAGTGTGGAAACGACTTCCGTGACGATGAGCATCTCCTGGATCTTACGGGCTGGCTTTCGCTTCTTCAGGGCCTTGGGACGAGGAATGATCGATTCTTTGTTGGCGGGCGGTGGAGGCAGCACCGACACGCAGTGCTGCGACTCGAGGTCCGTGAAGGACATCACCGTGGATGTGTGGCTCACGGCGAGCCGGTCGATACGAGACGTGTACAGGTTTTCGTAGTAGGACTCCATGCTTCGTCGTCGCGCCGTCATTTTGTCGATGTATTCGAGACGCCGGATCACACGAACACCGTAGACAGCAAAGACAACACACAGCACGAGCAGAAACCCCGCCGTCACGAAGAGTTCGACCACACTGAGACCGTCGTCAAAGCCCTTGGACCACACAAGCGCCACATTCGCGCCAATCTTGGTGGTCCACACGAACGCGATCGCCAAGTACGCGAGCTTCTTGACGCGGCTGGCAGCCTGCTGCGGCGACGGCGTTCCTTTGTGGATGATGGAGATCCAGAACTCGAGGGTCATGATGAACGCTGTGAAAATCGCGGCCGTGCACGAGTCGACAATGAAATGGCCTATGGGGCGAGGAATGTAATGCCCGTAGCCCATCGGATCCACGCCGCGCACGACGAATGTGATCGATGCGTACATGCTCAGCAAGAACGCGCGCTGCTGCAGCTTGGCGCCGTGGTTGTGGACGCTGCGTGCGTACTTGTAAGTCGCGATGCCCAGTGCAAAGAGCCCGAGCGCGATGCTCACGATCTGGAGCCGCTCATAGTGCGCGGGCGCGAGCGACGCGAGGGTGCGTACACAGCCTTCCGCCGTGCGCGCGAGCCCGTACTCGCAGGTCGCGTCGGTGATCGCGTCCATCGGAGTGTGCTGCCAAAGGTGGCGGCTGCGAACAATCCCAGCACTCGATGGCTCGCTTGAGGCAGAGACGTCTGCGTGGGGGATTCCGTGCGCGACACCCCTAGCGTTCCAGGAGAAACTCACCGTCTGGCGGATGCCATACGCTTGGCGCTCTGCTCACTCGCTGGACTGCACGGCCACTCCGGCGGTCGCGGCATCGAGAAGCCGTCGCGACGATTGCACATGGTGGCATCTGGTGAGCCCGAGCCCCTCACCCTTGGACACCAGCTGCATAGTCAGAGCAGGTGGTAGCAAGTTTATGGCCAATTGAAAGAGTAGGTGGAAACGATTCAACCAATCGCATCGAAGGAAAGGAGCAGAAGTGTGAACTGGAAGTAAACAAACGACGAAACGAGACTTGAGAACTACAACGCGGGCGACGGAACTGAACAATCGGTGCCGACGCAAACGGATAGCCACATTGGACACGCACAGATGTGCAGCTCAATGAAGGGTTCGAAAGCCAGCGATTGTTGCAGCTGTGGAGCTCAACTCCGGCAGTATCTCCATAAGATCTGTATGTACAGAACTGCAACGCACACGCGGCGCTGTGCTTGTTGACAAGACGAAGGTACCCTTCGCTGTGCTACATTTACGAACGCGGAGATGATGGTACTCGTAACAAGTCTCTACCCGCCACTTGAGCAGGTGCGTCGCCTTATCGCGATGGGCTCCGATATCACGAGCGCGTCACGTCACCGCTGATGGTGAATAGCAGCAGGACGTTTTGTTGGATCATCTGAAAGGCAGCTTCCGTCTTCTCTACACTACAGTACCTGTGGGGATGCAGCCGAGTGTCGTGGCAGACGATGCATGGATGAAATGAGACCACTGCAAACAAAAGTATCCTTATGAAAAACCTCGAGTTGAGCCGAGGTGCTCTGCGCGTAGAGGGCGATCGTAGCTATCGATAGAGTCCTTCAGAGTCTTCCAAAGTGTACTCGGTGACGAGAACCATCGTTTTCCGCGAGGCACCCACCTCGGTCGTCAAAATTTGTGAGAATTTTTTTTTAGTCCGACTTGGGTATTTTTTCTGTAGTTTCATGTCATTTCCTCAAATCTGGATTTTCAACTCGTCAAGCACCTCAAATCTGCTTTGTTTCATAATTTTGGTAAGAGCGGTTGCATCGGAAGCGAAAACTTCAATTGCCTTTTTCCACAAAAGTAGGTTTTTCAACAAATTATGATGCAGGTCTTTGATTGCGTTTTCCCAAAACCTCAAAACCTATTTAGGATACTTTTGTTTCCCAGGGTCTCAAATTGTTGTGGCGACAGTGATCGCATTGATGATCAATAGCCGGTCAGATCCCAAATTAACCACATAGCTACATTTTAATGTTGGGCTCCAGTAGCCAGTCCATCCAATATTCCAAATCGAGTGGTCCACTCCATGAACAGCCGTTTCTGAACCACTTTGGTATTTTACGAACTCTGTTTCGTAACTTTCTCACCCTCTTTGCTTACGGTTATGGTTCCAATTTTAGCCCCACTCGAGCGAAAAGAACACCCAGAGACGCCTCTCCCATACAA